>LZPO01044812.1:0-10063 GCA_001675575.1 Neotoma lepida | reverse complement strand
GTGGAGGTCAGAGAACAGTGTGGTGGATATCATAGCCTACATGTGGAGGTCAGAGAACAGTGTGGTGGATATCATAGCCTACATGTGGAGGTCAGTGAACAATGTGGTGGATATCATAGCCTACGTGTGGAGGTCAGAGAACAATGTGGTGGAGTTGGTTCTCTCTTTCCACCTTTATGCCAATCCCAGAGATCAAACTCAGATCTTGCATGAAAGTACCTTTCCCATTGAGCCATCTCACTGGACCTGATTTTTCATTTTACTCCGTCTCTTAATTTCTTTCCTATTGTTGTGACAAAAGCAATTTAAAGGACAAAGAGTTTATTTTTGGTTTGTGGTTCAAGTTATAGTACATCATGGTGCAAAGGACAAGGCAGCAGNAGTGTGANCCACCTGGTTACATCACACCCAGAGTCTGGAACAGGGGTAATGATATGGTGCTGCTGAGTTCCCTTTCTTCATTTGTACAGTTCAGGATCCCAGCCAGGGAATTGTGCCACCCACAGTGGGTAGGTCTTCCAACCTTAATTAATGCAATCAAGACAATTCCAGACAAGCACAGTCAGAGCCTTGTCTCCCAAGGGATTCTAAATTCTATGATGAACCATTCCACTCTCTCCTTGTGCTCCAGACATACTTCCTATCATGAAGTTGTGAAAGGCAAGTTCTCCATTCTGGAGGTTTTGTGCCAAAGCCTGGAATGCTTCTCTATCTCCAGAACCTCATCACCCTGCAGTCTACACTCATTTCATCCAAATGATCTCTGTGCATCTCTTGCTGATATTTTTCTTTCTCTGGAAAATTTCCTGTATCATCAAAGTTGACTTCTATTCTCTGTTTATGCTCATCACTATGACAATAGCCTATTTTGTTTTGTTTGTTTGAGACAGACTAGCCTTGAACTCACAACCCTCCTGCCTTGACTTCCTCAGTACTAAAATTATAGATATGCACCACCATGCCCACCACATATAACAGTACTTTTAATATGATATTTACAATGTCTCTTTAAATGACTTTCCTAGCATATAAACTCACTCATATTAATCAGAGGTTAAGTCTTCTTTGAATTTGTGTTATAATGTCCTTAAACATTGTTATATACAAAAGAATTTGTTAACTAAGTACTAAATGATGTTACCATGTTAAACATTCATATGTTTAACCTTGCTATCACACAGCAGCACAAGAATATCAATATAAGAAAGTCTTTGGGTGTAAAGTTGCACCCTGCTTTGCAACTGTCTGTATTTGTCAAGGGTTTATTTAAGCTTACACTTGCAGGTTACAAGTCCATCACTGAGAGAAGTCAGGGAAGGAACTCCAACAGGCACTTGAAGCAGAAACCATGGAAGAGAGATGCTGCAGCTCACTGTCAGGCTTGAGCATATTCATCTAGCTTCCTTATATAGCCCAGTACTGCCTGCCCAGGGAATGGCACTGCCCACAGTGGGCTGGGCCTTCTTACATCCATTAACAACCAAAACAATCCCTCATTGACATGCCTATAGACCAACCTGATATTGCTCAAGTGAAACTCCTTTTTCCAGTGACTCGTCTGCTTTAAGTTGACAATTAATGCTAACCCAAACACTAAATAACCAAATTAATTATAAAAGTAACAGTTTTATTCTATGTAACTTATATGTAATGTACATATTACTGTGTAAAATATGCTATTATTTGTTTTTAAAAGGCATCAAAATGAATGTCCTTTGTAAATACATGTATATGCATTTATACATTTATAGGCATATATTATCCACATAANTAGAAATGGCATTTGTGACAGGCTCATCAGAAACTATGGCTGCTTCTGGCAAGCAGAGCAGCTGGTAAAAGACTTATTTCCCATTGTGTAACTTTTTGTCCAATTCAACATTTTTATTTCATGTGAATTTTTTAATAAAATAAATATATGAAGTAATTCTGAGACACCTACAGTTAAGAGCTCCAGTGTTTACTGTAAAACACGTGGATAACAAAGCCACTGCACAGTGGAGAGCTTTAAAGTATTTTGTGCACAAAGCCTTTTAACTGCCAAAAAGAGCCTTGGATATATTCTTCATGAACTTTTGTTATTTTAAAAATGAGTAAGATAAAATACATAGGACTATAAAGGAAACAAATGCATTAAATCTCTGGGGGTTTGTTTGTTTGTTTCTGTGTTTTGAGACAGTACAGGCAGGCCTGCTCTCTATGCAGCCAACTATGCCCAGAGCCGGTTCTTCTGCCTCTGCCCCTTCAGTCTTACAATTACAGAAGTTACAGAAGTAGGCCACCACATCTGGCCNACCACATCTGACCCACCACATCAGGCTCTAGTTTTTAAATACTTAAAAATATTAGACCTCACAGTGGGTCTAATATCAGCCAGGCTCCTACAACGGTGGTGAGCAAATGTATCTTGAGAGAGCTGTAAGAGCTTTGCTGTGGTATGAACCATCTTGAACTTCTTTTGCTGAAAATAAAAAATCCCAAATAATGTTAAAACTATGTGAGTATTTTTTGTTATTGCTTAATACAAAATTTTAATTTAGCACATACACATTCATGCACACCCACATTTACAAAAATTATTTAAAAATTTAGCAATAGAAACATCCTCTTTATAAGAACACTTTTAGTCATATTTCTCTGTAAGTCCCTTTGTCATACAAGTCTACATGAGCAGTTAAGGTGCTTCTGTGGATTTTATTCCCCTAATTCTGGTTCATATATTTATTTGGAATACCAATTTCCTCTCTAAGATGCCACAAACAAGAGATTATTCCAAAGCACTACAGAATTTCATCTGAGTATGTACTCACACATAAGTAAACAAGAAGTGTATTAATTATCCAGTAAATGTCTTCTTTCTGTATCTGTGGACACTAAGTGCAATTACTTCCCTTGCTGTCTTTGTTCCTTCTTTAAAAATGTTTGTAATATAAATTTCCCTTTTTCCCACCTCAACCTAAAGTCAGTAGATTAAATATTTAACATTTTCATTGCCTCTTTTCTTTATGCATCTCCCATGCCTCTTCACGGTGTATAAATGAACGGTGATTGAAGCCTATATCTTCATTTCAGTTTATATTGCATCGAGTTTTAATCCTAGAATGTGCACCTGAAAGACACCGTTCACATTCCAGTGCCCTTAACTTTTAAATATTCATTGGTTCTTCTTTTGGTTTAATAGTTTCAAATGTTAATACTTTGAACCCTCTTTAAGTTGCAAAATGTCCACTTGAAACCCTTAATCAGTCAGACTGTTGGTAAATTATACCTTCATGCAATCCATATCGAGTACCCATTACTCCTGGACATAGNACATTAACGGACTCATTAGCTATTGCCAACCATATGGACTTGGGTTTGGGTGGGTCATTTTGATAATATCCTGAGGTGAGTTTCCTAATTATTGCAATTATGTGATCTCATTCATGAGACCAGGCTCACAAAATAGTGTCAGTGCCTTTAGAATGGATGTTGCTGCACTCAGACAATGACTGAGATGAGCAACATGCTCTTTGGTTGTTCTAAGTCCCTTGATAACCAAAAAATAATTACTTGAGAAGTTCTGGGAAACCATCAGAAACTGTCTGAGAATTGAAGAGATCGGAATGCTGCAGTACTTAATGATTATAACTGACTTACCCAGAACTGAAGGTGCAAAATCCCAAGTGTCTCAATGTTGACAAGATTCACACATTACNTTCCTAATGTTAATTTTGTGCAGCATTATAAGCAACAAGGAAGAATCTTTCTTAAAAATAAGTACACAAAGAATAAGTGAAAATATCTCATTGTTTAGGAGAAATGCTGTGATATTATCTTAAAACAAACGAGAGATTCCAAATTCACACACTAGTGACTAGAGAGATGGCTCAGAGTTTAAGAGCATGTGTTGCTTTTGCAGAGGGTGTGAGTTCAATTCCCAGTAACTAGATCTGTTCATTGGCAATGTCTCTGGCCTCTGTGGGCACCTGTGTTCACATGCACAGACTATATTCACACAGGTATACATCATTTAAAATGATAAAAATAAATCTTTTTAATAAAGAAGTTTACATTACACACATATATCTATGTCATATATATATATGAGATTTTAAAAAACTAAACAAAATATTCACTGTGGTAAAATATAAATACCTAAAAAGCTATCATTTTAAAGTGTACAATATCATGGTATTATGTGCCTTTGCATGTACTTTTCCACAGCATTACCACTGATATCTATCTCCAGAAAATGCCCAACCCTGTGCCCATTAATNAAGAACTCTTTATTCTTTATCCTCTCATGACTTGGCAACTACTGTCCTATTCTTCCTGACTCTGAATTTCAACTACTTTGGTACCTTATGTAAGTCACATGATGTTTACCCTTGGTGAGTTTGTTACATCAGTTATTATCTTCAAGGATCACCCATGCTGTTGTGTGTGTCAGAATTTCTTTCCTTATAGCTGGCAGGATGGCACATATCTGTAATCCCAACACTTGGGAAGTGGAGGCAGAAAGATCAAGAGTTNAAAGTCATCCTCAAGTATATAGTAAGTTTAAGAACAAGCAGAGCTTACAGGAGACCCTGCCACAAAGATTAAGTAAATAGATGCATGAACTTTTTCCTGTTTACAGCTGAATACTCATTACCATTCTATTATATACACATATATTTTACAACATGAATATAAGCATAGACATATGATACTCCAACACGGCATATTATGTGTCCACTCAACTGTTGGTAGACTCTTGCTTTCTGGCACTTGTGAATAATACTACTATGAACATAGGTATGAAAATATCTGAAGTCTATGCTCTCTCTCTCACTCTCCCTTCCTCCTTCTCTCCTTCTCTCTNTGCTCCTTCCTTCCCTCTCTGCCTTTCTCCTTCCCTCCCCCCTCTCTCTGTGATGAGATTGATCCTGGGCCTTTGTTCATCCTACATTTAGTTCTGAAGGGCTATTTAAAGCATATAACATTAAATGTGCATTTTCAGCCTCTACTCTGCCCAAAGATACTAACCAAAAATTAAAATATAATATCTGAAAATAAAATGATCACCAATTTGAAAGCTAAATTGAGGAAGTTCCCAAATTCTCTTTCATGTTTCTGGCTTCTTTAGATGAACATGCAATGATTAAGTATTAAAAGTAAAGAGTTCTGTTTCTGGACTGACTGCTCAGATAGAAACAAATCAGCACTGTCAGACTTGTCAAAAGGGCTCAAGTTGGGACAGCATAGGCTCACTATTGAAGAATTAGTACTGAACTTTAGAGGCGAATGGGCTTACATTGATACAAGCAAACTACCAAAATGTGGAGGCTCTCTGAGACAGTGTAGTCCTGCAGATGGGTATGTACATTCATGACAGTACAGAGATGAAGAAGCAGAAAGGCAGCTCATGATAAATATGGGTTTAGGCTGGAATTACAGTTATTAGAGAAGAGTCCACACTTATAGTTTGAAGATACAGTGGCAAATGATTTCAATGAAAAGGTAGAAAGGCCAGGCTTAGAAAGCAGGATAACCCAAAAATCTAACAGGAGATATGTGAGATTTTGTGTCATTCAGGAAGAATTAAATGAAAACACTTAATCCATTTAAACCTCAGTTGGTAGTGTGACTTTAAATTCAATAGCTTTATAATTCTTGGCGAGCAAGATGTCTCAGTAGGTTAAGGATGCTTGCAACCAAGCCCAATGACCTGAGCTCAACCCCTAAGACCCACATGGTAGAAGGCGAGAACCAACGCATGCAAGTTGTCCTCTGACCTCCATATGTACTCTGTGGCACATGCCTAACCACACACGTGCACACACAGAATAAACAAATAAATAAATGTAAATTTAGATGCATAACATTCAATATTAGTCATTGAGGAAAGACTCCCTGTGATGGCTATTCTTGGTTGTCAGCTTGATTACATCTGGAATTATTTAACACCCTAAAATAGAGGGNACCCCTGTAAGGGATTTCAAGTGGGAAGATCTACTTTTAATCCAGATCGGTAATCCAGATCTAATTTGGGCCACACCTTCAGTTGGAAGCCTATATAAAAGGACATAGAACAAGGAAGCCTTTCTCTTTGCCTATATGCTCTTATCCTCACTAGCAAGTCAGTTCCTCCACTGGCATTAGAGCCTACTTCTTCAGGATTCTAGTGTATACTGAGGACCAGATGAGAGATCCAGCCTGTACTTTCTGTTCATGGCCAGCCATTGTTAGATTAGCTGGGCCATAGCCTGTAAGTCATTCTAATAAATCCTCCTTCCACATATATTTAGAGAGACTCATTATATAATTTCTATTACTCCTGAGAACCCTAATACAGATTTTGTAATGAGAAGTAGTTCTAGAGCACCAGAAGTGGAAGGATGAATCTTTTAAGTATCTGGAATAGGCTTTCCAATTTGCCAACACCTACAGTTACTGAAGCCTCTCCAGTTACTGAAGCCTCTCCTGGGAGTTCAGAGAGCATTGAAAGCTCATGGTGTGTACTATTTTACAAATTTAAGGAGATAAATGCATTTGATAATCCTGATTCACCAATTGTGGACTGCAACACATTTTTTTGACTCTGTATATAAAAGTTTGGACAGTTTGTGGAAAAATAAGGAAAATAATGATTTTGATTGGTTGCTTGTAGTATCTCTGGATAAACTGACAATGGGTAGGGATGAGCTCTGTGGTAAAATAAACCAACTTCTAGCATCTCAAGACACAGTAAAGGACAATAATGAACTCATTGATAAAACTAACCAGCTCCAGATGTACATAAACAGTCTAAAGGCTTCTAAGTATTCCCTAGAAGAGAATCTTCTTTCCAGCAACCGCAGAACTCAAATTGCAGAAAATCAAACCAAAGCCCTGAATATAAGGCTGGTTGAATTACAGTGAAAATTCAAGTCCCAGCTTTGGAGGGTGTCTTAGATTAAGGTGAGGGCATTAATTGGTAAAGAATAGGATCCTGTAACTTGGGATGGGATGTATAGGAGGACCCTAGCGAAGCTGAGAACTTTAAACTCTCAGATTCTCAAGGGTTTTCTCACCTGAGGAAGTAGTCTCTCCACCCTCAGTCCTATCCCTTTGAAATATTTCCCTTTTTACCTCTGACTGAGAAAATTAACCCTTCATTGTCCGTTAAGCCAGCAGTGACTTTCTCTGAAGGAATGCCAGGAAACACAATACTGATGTCCCTCAGGGCCCACCAATAGTTGCCTCTAGACCTATAACCAGACTTAAGGTAAAGCAGTCTCCTAGAAGGGAGGTAGAAAGTGCAGTCCATGAGGAGGTGTGCTACACTACTAAAGAGCTTAATGAATTTGCTAATTCATTCAAGCAGAAGTCTGGGGTATATGTGTGGGAACAGATCTTTAAGGGTTTGGGATAATGGTGGAAGAATCATGAAACTGGGTCAGACTGAGTTTATTGATATAGCCCTATGAGCAGAGATTCTAAGTTTAATATGGAAGCTTACTCAGTCAAAAAAAGAGGAGCGATCTAAAGTTTGTTTGGATGGTTGGCTGAAGTATTTGTCGAAAGATGTCTTATTGAAAGGAAGTTGGAGATNCCTGATATCCCTTGGTTTAGTGTTAATGAAGGGATTTTAAGGCCCAGGGAAATGCAATGCTAGGGTGGGTACGATGTGTAAAACCTGATCTTCCATAATGAGAAGGCCCAGAAGACATGCCCTTTACTAACCCTATAAGACACAAAATGGTGAGAGAAGTATTTGAAGAGTTTTTTGTCATCTTTTTTCTTGTACCAGATGTTAGGGTTGGAGATGCTTCTGCTCAGCTGGATGAACTAAATTCAATGAGTTTAATTGGGCCCCAAGGTAGCAGAGGTCAGATGGCAGCACTGAATTGACAAAGACAAGTGATCATAGTTATCATAATGGGCAGCACAGACAAAGTGATGTCCATAATGGCCTACCATATGGTCAGCACAGGCAAAGTGAATTTTGTGGTGACATGACTCATTCAGACCTTTGGTACTGGCTACTCAATCGTGTTGTTTCCAGTCATGAAATAGATATGAAGCCTACTGAATTTTTGTTTGATCTGTATAAGCAGAAAAATTCTCAAACAAATGAAAGAAAGGCTATGTTGGATCATGGCAAAAAGGAAATCTGAGCCCATGAACCAGACTTGAGTCAGTTTGCAGATCACAAACCCAATGAATGAAAGGATGACGAGGTTCCCCTGAGGTAGGACTTGATAAAATATCTAAAAATTGTACTGTTAACCTTTCTCCAGTTCTTCCCCAGAGAGAAAACTGTGACCTTCTACTAGGATAACTGTAACTGTACACTGGGGGAAAGAAACAATCAGACTTTCCAGGGTCTATTGGATACTAGTTCTGAATTAACACTGATTCAAAGAGATCCCAAGAAATATTGTGGCCCTCCAGTTAAAGTAGGGGCTTATGAAGGTCAAGTGATTAATGGAGTTTGGGCTGAAGTCAAACTCATAGTAGGGCTAGTGGGTCCCTGTAGGCAACAGTTTCTCTCCCACCTGCCTGTTCCCAAATACCCAGCAGCCACTTCTTAAATAATTGACTCTGAGGCTTAATATTCCTTATAAATGTTCAGCCAGTAATTCAGGCTTATTATTAACTAGCTCTCACACTTAAATTAACCCGCAATTCTTATCTATGTTTAGCCACGTGGCTTGGTACCTTTTCTCAGTATGACATTCTCATCTTGCTTCCTCTGTGTGTCTGACTGTGTGACTCCTTGAATCCACCCTTCTTCTTCCCAGCATTCTCAGTTTGGCTTTCCTGCTGAACTTCCTACCCAGGTACCAGCCAATCAGTGTTTTATTAAACCAATTCGAGTGACATACCTTTACAGTATACAAAAGGATTATTCCACAGCAGTTCTCTGAATTCATCCTGTGGTTATTTCCCCAGTCCCAGAGTGTATAATTGAGATAGATAGACTTAGAAGTTGGCAGAATTTTCATATTGGTTCCCTGACGTGTGGAATGATGGTTATTACAGTTTTAAGGGCTAAATGGAAACCTTTACAGTTGCTTCTGCCAAGAAAAATAGTGAGGCAAAAATAGTACCATATCCCTGGAAAGATTGCAGAAATTAGTGCCACCATTAGAGACTTTAAAAGATGGGGGGGGGTTCCCATATCTCCCTTTAATGTTTCTATCTGACCAGTGCAGAAGACAGATGGAACATGGAGAATGACAGTTGACTATCGAAAACTCAGTCAGGTAGTGACTCAGATTGCAGCTGCCATACCAGATGTGGCATCCTTATTTTAGCAGATTAACACATCTCCTGGTATGTGATATGCAGCTTTGATCTAGCAAATGCCTCTTTCTCAGTACCTGTCCATAAAGACCACCAAAAGCAATTTGCTTTTGGTTGGCAAGGCCAGTAGTATACCTTTACAGTTTTACCTCAAGGATATATTAACTCTCCTGTCCTGTGTCATAACTGAGAAGGGATCTTGGACATCTGTCTCTTCCATGACATATCACATTGGTGTGAGCAGGAGGTAGCAACCACCTTGGACTCACTGGTAGCCCATATACAACAGAGGATGGGAAATAAATCCAACCAAAATGCAAAGGCCTTCTACTTCAGTGGAATTCTTGGGAGTTCAGTGGTGCAGGGCATGCAGAAATATTCCTTCCAAGGTGAAGGATTATTGTACCTGGCTCCTCCCACCACCAGGAAAGAAGTACAACAATTAGCAGGCCTATTTGGATTCCAGAGATAGCACATTCCTCACTTGGGTGTGTTACTCAGGCCCATATACCAAATGGCTTGGAAAACTACTGGCTTTGTGTGGGGCCTGGAACAAGAGAAGGCTCTTCAACAAGTCCAGGCTACTGTGCAGGCTGCTTTACCATTTGGACCATGTCATCCAGCCAACTTGATGGTTTGGAAGCTTTGACAGGTCCCTGTTAGTGAGTCAGAGAACGGACCTTTGGGATTTTGAAGCAAGGCTCTACTATCATCTGCAAAAGGCTATGCCCCCTTTGAAAGACAGCTCTTGGGCTGATATTGTACCTTAGTGGAAACTAAATGTTTGACAATGGGCCACCAAGTTACT
>LZPO01044811.1:37826-55483 GCA_001675575.1 Neotoma lepida | reverse complement strand
CATTGATCAATGGAATCAAACTGAAGACCCAGATGTAAATCCTCACATCTACGGACACTTGATTTTTGATAAAGAAGCTAGAAATACTGTAAAAGACAGCATCTTCAACAAATGGTGCTGGTCAAAACTGGGTGTAGAAGCGTGCAGATAGATCCATACTTATCACCCTGCAAAAACTCAACTCTAAATCGAGCAAAGACCTCACCCTAAAACCAGATGTTGGAATCAAAATTCCTCTTGTTCCAGCTAAATGTGCCCCCACTCCTCCTGTATTAGTTATGCTGAGTTCCGTGATGCTACTCAGGTTGTTCCGTTTAAGTGTTGAGAGGACGAATGTTTTGCAGCTGTGGTTTCCTGGAGCCTGCTGACATTTCCTTGACCCTGGGTGCTGAGGCACGTGGCAGGGCCATTCTCAGAGGGTATATAAGGCAGAAGGGACTGATGAAAGAGAGTTCCAGTTCCAGTGCCAGAGAGTCCTGGATGCTTGGTGAATAAAGGTTCCAGATGCTTGCAATCTAACAGAGTGTGTGCTGCGTTCAATCCCGACTCCCTCTGCCAGATCCAGACTTGTGCTGTGTGGTTGCGGCACCAGATACACTGAACCTGATAGAAGAAAGAGTGGGGGATAGCCTTGAGTTGAATGGCACAGGAAAAGACTTTCTGAACAGAACACCAATAGCACAGGCACTAAGATCAACAATCAATAAATGGGACCTCCTGAAACTGAAATGCTTCTGCATGTCAGGGGACACTGTCATTCCGAAAAAGCAGCAGCCTACAGAATGGGAAAAGATTTAGCAACTACCCATCTGTCAAAGGGCTAATATCTAAAATATATAATGAACTCAAAAAGCTAGATATCAAGAAAACAAATAATATAATTAAAAATGGGGTACAGAACTTTAAAAAGAGGAAATTCAAATGGCAGAGAAAACATAAATGTTCAACATTCTTAGCCATCAGGGGGATGCAAATCAGAACTACTTTGAGATTCCATCTTACACCTGTCAGAATGGCCAAGATCAATAAAACAAGTAACAGCTCATGCTGACAAGGATGTAGAGCAAGGAGAACACTTACACATTCCTGGTGGGAGTGCACATTCATACAGCCACTATGGAAATTAATGTGGCAGTTCCTCAGGAAGATGGGAACGGATCTACCTCAAGTTCTAGCTATAGCGCTCTTGGGCTTATCTCCAGCATCTCGCTTTTTCTATCTGGCTTCCTTTCTCTGTAGGGAAGATGCATATGTCTCTGGAGGAGAACCTTCTCTCTTAATCTTTCCAGGAAAAGTCTTTAAGGCTTGTCCAGAGGTCTATTTCTTAGTTGATTCCAGATCCCCCATCTGTGATGTTACTCNAGCCTTAGGTGCAGGGTTGTGGTGTAGATGGATGAATTGGGGCTGGATACCCCATGATCTCTGCTTTATGACTGGGTGTGGTTTTCTATAATCTCCAGCTATTGCAAAGAGAAGTTTCTATGATGAGTGGTGAGACATATATTTATCTGTGGGTATAAGGATAAATATTTAGAATACAGTTAGTAATTTTGCTGTTTAATAAAGGGCCATAGTAGGTTCTTCTGTAAGGTTAATGACCTCACTAGCGGAGTTGGCTAGGTTTTCAGTACCAGGCATGATTTTCCATATGTTGATTGGGCCTTAAGTCCATTATTAGAGCTTTTGGTTACCACCAAGATGTGAATGCCACTATTATGCTCTTAAGGTTATCATATCATGCTGTTTGTTGGTGTGGGTAACAGGCATTACAGCTGAGTAGGACTGTTGGATGCTTCCCTCCCTTGGAAGCTTGTATAGCAGCTTCTGGTACCATGGAAGTTAGTCCTCAGGGAGGAGACTTTCATGTCAGATCCAGCTTGGTTCCCCTGGTTCCTGTGTTCAACGTGCATGGTATCAAGGCAGATTTTGCCTGATGGCTTCTAAGAAAGCTTTGTTAATAACTGGAGTTATTAATAATTAATATATTTTAAGTAATTGGATATTTTATTTGTAAAAATGAATGCCAAGGGCATTACTTAAAGGAATAATAGGTTTATTTCTTAATATATAGAAATTTCAATAAAAATGAGATTAAAATAATATTGNAAAGGTAGAAGTCTGAGCTTATGCCATGCATCTCAGAAATCTATGTCTTTCATTATTTTGGATATATCATGAATATGCATAATTAATTACTTACTCATTTTGTTTCTTTTGTGATACTAGGGATACCTAGGTTCCCATGCACACTGACCAACAGTTTGCTAGTGAGCTATGTTACCGGCAGAAATCTTTAGTAAGGGTTTTAGACACTGATATTATTAAGGCCCCTCCCCACATCCCAAGTGCTGGAAATTAAACCTGGGCTTTGTATACTCCAGGCCCAATTTAAAAACTATTCTTTTCTGGACAATTGAGGAGGATAATTATTTTTAAAATTTGATGAATTTACTGATTAAAAGACTTTGACACATTTAGTAAGCCCTATTGAGTATTTTATAACACAGCTTTCAAAAACACCTAAATAAAATTGAAAACAAGTTTCGCCAAGTTTTTGTATTTCATGTAATAGTCTCTATATTGTCCGTAAGTTTAGGAAAAGTAGCACAGTGTACATAAGCTTTTGTGTAATATTATTTTCTGTAAGAAAAATAATTAGACTGTTGGTTCCTGAGTCACCATTACATACTAAATGATGGATCTCCAGTAAAAATTTAACACTATGTATTGCTTTGTATTCTTGGACAAAACTAGAGCCAGTACCACCTTCCTTCATAGTTATTTTTCTAAAATGAAACCTAAGGACTAGAATATTTCTCTGAACATGAAATTTTGTCAACTGTTCTTAAAGCTGAAAATCTACTTGAAAAATGAAAGTAGATGAGTTTGTTCTGTTCCCCAGTCAGTACAGAGATGTGGGAGTCTTTGATCCAAGAGTTCCCCACTTGTCTGGAAAGTCTTAACAGGAATCTTGTATGAGGATAGCTTAATTGATCTAAAATATATCCTAAGGACATCTTATTTATACTCCCTTAAAAAGATAATTCTAAGTTAAAATTTCTTTTCCTAGGGAATACATTTAGAATGTAAGTCTCTTAGACAATGTGAACTATCTTGGATGTGATGCGGTCAATTTTATTTTATCACTTGGCAGTTTTAATTGGAATATCACAGTACGTAATTGTACCTATGTAAAGTTTGGCAGTTTTTTATTATTTCTCATTGACTTCATGGTAAACCAATACAGTTTTGAAGACAATTATCATAACTGTCAACAAATATGTGAGCTACCCATAATCCTAGAATCAGATCAAGGGAACCGAGGAGGGTATGGCAATGTATGAAATACTTAGTTCCTAAGTGTCTGTTAAAGGGATTGTCACTTATCACTTATAAAAGTAGTTTCCTTTCTCACACAGTATATCCTGATTATAGTTTCCCCATCCTCTGCTCCTCTTGTTTCCTCCCCACCTCCCTTCTCCACTGGATCCACTCCCTTTCTGCCTCTCATTAGAGAAGAACAGGCTACTAAGAGATAACAACCAAATATGGCGAAATAAAATACAATAAGATAAAACAAAACCCATCACATCGAGGCTGGATAAGTCAACCCAACAGANGGAAAAGAGCCTCAAGAGCAGGCACGAGAATCAGAGACCCACTTGTTCACACACACTGTAGTCCCATAAAAACAGTAAGCTGGAAGCTATAATATATACGCAGAGGACCTGATGCAGAACTGTGCAGGCCCTGTGGCTGCTGCTTTAGCCTCTGTGAGCTCAAATGCACTTCACTTAGTTGATTCAGAGGGCCTTGTTCTCCTGGTGTCCCCCATCTCCTCTGGCTCTTACACTTTTTCCACCTCCTCTTCTGTGGAGTTCCCTGAGCTCTGAGGGGAGAGATTTGATGGAGACATCTTATTTAGAACTGCATAGTCCAAGGACCCCGGAAGATATAACTTTGGAAAAGAAAACCCTTAAGTAAGTGAATGTTGTATTTTATTTCTTAATACGATTTGAGATGGTTCTTATCCACTACTTTTAAAACCAAGTCTCCAAGGTTCTTGACCCTTCAACAGCTCACAACAAATAAAATCTTCAGTGAATTCTTGAATCTAACATTTTGCTGTTGAGTTTCTGATGTTTGCCAGGCCTCTGGGTCAGTTCCTTGATGTCCCATTACAGCAAGATACTCAGGAATCTTTAAGTACTGCCTTCATTTTTTTCTGTGATATGGTTACCATGTCTTGTTGCTTTCCCTTTTAACATCTAATTTAATTTATCTTCTCTTTGTTCATGATATGTATTATGTATACATGTGTACATATTTANTTGTACATATATTCATGTGTATGAATTGTTCATCTCTGCTAGCTATTTATGCAAAATATTTCTATTAACTACAGATAACATTTTAATGTCTTTTTTCTTGCAACATTTTTCTGAAGCATACAATTCTGCTTGATTATAAAAATAATTTTTGTTTTTAATGCTTCTGTCTTCAGCTCAAAATTGTTCTGGATTAAGAACCTGTGGGCAGTGCTTGGAACAGCCTGGCTGTGGCTGGTGCAATGACCCCAGTAACACTGGGAGAGGACGCTGCACTGAAGGATCCTCACGGGGACCCATGAGGCTTGGTGGAGCACACAACAGCGAGGTGGTTCTTGACACCAGTCTTTGCCCCAAAGAAAAGAACTATGAGTGGTCTTTTATCCAGTGTCCAGGTAACACAAATTCCATTTCCTTCATGAACGCACTGGTGTATTTTATTGTTTGTGTTATCCTACTCTCTTAGAAGTCTCATGCTCTTCAGTGTTTCCAGTAAACCTCATGGTGAATGTGGATATTATGTACTGAACGTCCATGTGGATTCACGTAGCCTTGTTTTGAAAGCCACCAGTGGTATTCACTACTGTTCAAATTTGAGGGTCACTTAATTTTTCAGGGTCTCTCTTCATATTTCTGTATTCCTTATTCTGTGCTTGTATGGAAGAAAGTTGAAAATTTAAATTATTCAGTACATGTTTTCTGAGTACCTGTTGTGCACTAAATAGTATATTTAGTGTTTTAGGCACTAGAGACATAGTTGATAAGTTGGTTTAAAAATCACTACACTCGTGGAGAATATATGTTTATTGAAATAAGTGAAATGTATGAGGTTATGTGGTGGATGGGCACTAGTAAATGGAAGTGGGGACTGAAGCTTGCCTCTTAGAAGGCAAAGCTCTGCTGAGATGTTAACATTGATAAACGCCTGAAGGAGAAGAAGACATGTATCAGGGCTGGGGTTCCTGTGTGGTGAGCTACTGAAGAGGTAACAGCTACATGAAGGAAGGAGGAGAAGTTAAATATGGAGCTGGAAAATCAATAACGTGTGCTTTATCAGGCTGGCTACCACACAGGAGTGTGTTACGCAGACTCACTGGGGACTGAGGAAGAGCCATGATGAATGCTCCTAAGAGCTGCTTCTCTGAGGCTGGGCCTTTATTTGCTGCCTCATGCCTTCCTGATGCCATGGGACTAAAGCCATGCGTGTCTGAGCTTACCCCATGATTCTGACAAATAGTTTCCCTGGGACCAGTGACAGCTGAGGCAGAAGGGTTGAGAGCTACCCAGAGTACACTTTAGATGAGGTGCTGACCCCATAGCACGAGGCCCCAGAACCAAGTGGAAGAAAAAACCAAAGCAATCAGAGATGGACCTGCAGAGTGCCGTGTCTGCACTCTAGTGTGATTGCTTACGGAGAGATGCTTGGTCTGAAACAGACCAAGATGTGTGCTTGGAAGCGTTAGTCAGGAGGGGCATAGGGATTGCTTTTTACTAGGTAACATAAAGTTTGAGGAGATGTGGAAGTGTTCTGTATGGTTCTGTAGGCAGTGCATAACTATACATTTGTCAAAATCCATACTATGTTCTTGGGATGTAGTTCAGTAGACCACTGCCTAGCATTTACAGGTTATTGATTCAATGCCTAGTACTGTAAAGAAAAACAAACAAAATCTATACCTATACACCACAAAATGTGAAATTTACTGTGTGTAATAAAGCCATTCCACATGGATGCCAGAATGGAATGCAAATTGTCAAAAATGAATCTGACCGTGCCATGGATCTCTCTCTGTCTTTGTCTCTCCATCTCTCTGTCTCTGTCTNGGAAAAGAGCCTCAAGAGCAGGCACGAGAATCAGAGACCCACTTGTTCACACACACTGTAGTCCCATAAAAACAGTAAGCTGGAAGCTATAATATATACGCAGAGGACCTGATGCAGAACTGTGCAGGCCCTGTGGCTGCTGCTTTAGCCTCTGTGAGCTCAAATGCACTTCACTTAGTTGATTCAGAGGGCCTTGTTCTCCTGGTGTCCCCCATCTCCTCTGGCTCTTACACTTTTTCCACCTCCTCTTCTGTGGAGTTCCCTGAGCTCTGAGGGGAGAGATTTGATGGAGACATCTTATTTAGAACTGCATAGTCCAAGGACCCCGGAAGATATAACTTTGGAAAAGAAAACCCTTAAGTAAGTGAATGTTGTATTTTATTTCTTAATACGATTTGAGATGGTTCTTATCCACTACTTTTAAAACCAAGTCTCCAAGGTTCTTGACCCTTCAACAGCTCACAACAAATAAAATCTTCAGTGAATTCTTGAATCTAACATTTTGCTGTTGAGTTTCTGATGTTTGCCAGGCCTCTGGGTCAGTTCCTTGATGTCCCATTACAGCAAGATACTCAGGAATCTTTAAGTACTGCCTTCATTTTTTTCTGTGATATGGTTACCATGTCTTGTTGCTTTCCCTTTTAACATCTAATTTAATTTATCTTCTCTTTGTTCATGATATGTATTATGTATACATGTGTACATATTTANTTGTACATATATTCATGTGTATGAATTGTTCATCTCTGCTAGCTATTTATGCAAAATATTTCTATTAACTACAGATAACATTTTAATGTCTTTTTTCTTGCAACATTTTTCTGAAGCATACAATTCTGCTTGATTATAAAAATAATTTTTGTTTTTAATGCTTCTGTCTTCAGCTCAAAATTGTTCTGGATTAAGAACCTGTGGGCAGTGCTTGGAACAGCCTGGCTGTGGCTGGTGCAATGACCCCAGTAACACTGGGAGAGGACGCTGCACTGAAGGATCCTCACGGGGACCCATGAGGCTTGGTGGAGCACACAACAGCGAGGTGGTTCTTGACACCAGTCTTTGCCCCAAAGAAAAGAACTATGAGTGGTCTTTTATCCAGTGTCCAGGTAACACAAATTCCATTTCCTTCATGAACGCACTGGTGTATTTTATTGTTTGTGTTATCCTACTCTCTTAGAAGTCTCATGCTCTTCAGTGTTTCCAGTAAACCTCATGGTGAATGTGGATATTATGTACTGAACGTCCATGTGGATTCACGTAGCCTTGTTTTGAAAGCCACCAGTGGTATTCACTACTGTTCAAATTTGAGGGTCACTTAATTTTTCAGGGTCTCTCTTCATATTTCTGTATTCCTTATTCTGTGCTTGTATGGAAGAAAGTTGAAAATTTAAATTATTCAGTACATGTTTTCTGAGTACCTGTTGTGCACTAAATAGTATATTTAGTGTTTTAGGCACTAGAGACATAGTTGATAAGTTGGTTTAAAAATCACTACACTCGTGGAGAATATATGTTTATTGAAATAAGTGAAATGTATGAGGTTATGTGGTGGATGGGCACTAGTAAATGGAAGTGGGGACTGAAGCTTGCCTCTTAGAAGGCAAAGCTCTGCTGAGATGTTAACATTGATAAACGCCTGAAGGAGAAGAAGACATGTATCAGGGCTGGGGTTCCTGTGTGGTGAGCTACTGAAGAGGTAACAGCTACATGAAGGAAGGAGGAGAAGTTAAATATGGAGCTGGAAAATCAATAACGTGTGCTTTATCAGGCTGGCTACCACACAGGAGTGTGTTACGCAGACTCACTGGGGACTGAGGAAGAGCCATGATGAATGCTCCTAAGAGCTGCTTCTCTGAGGCTGGGCCTTTATTTGCTGCCTCATGCCTTCCTGATGCCATGGGACTAAAGCCATGCGTGTCTGAGCTTACCCCATGATTCTGACAAATAGTTTCCCTGGGACCAGTGACAGCTGAGGCAGAAGGGTTGAGAGCTACCCAGAGTACACTTTAGATGAGGTGCTGACCCCATAGCACGAGGCCCCAGAACCAAGTGGAAGAAAAAACCAAAGCAATCAGAGATGGACCTGCAGAGTGCCGTGTCTGCACTCTAGTGTGATTGCTTACGGAGAGATGCTTGGTCTGAAACAGACCAAGATGTGTGCTTGGAAGCGTTAGTCAGGAGGGGCATAGGGATTGCTTTTTACTAGGTAACATAAAGTTTGAGGAGATGTGGAAGTGTTCTGTATGGTTCTGTAGGCAGTGCATAACTATACATTTGTCAAAATCCATACTATGTTCTTGGGATGTAGTTCAGTAGACCACTGCCTAGCATTTACAGGTTATTGATTCAATGCCTAGTACTGTAAAGAAAAACAAACAAAATCTATACCTATACACCACAAAATGTGAAATTTACTGTGTGTAATAAAGCCATTCCACATGGATGCCAGAATGGAATGCAAATTGTCAAAAATGAATCTGACCGTGCCATGGATCTCTCTCTGTCTTTGTCTCTCCATCTCTCTGTCTCTGTCTCTGTCTGTCTGTCTGTCTCTCTCACACACACACATACACACACACATGGAATTTGACTATTACCTTGGGAAAAGTGTTTTTTACTGTATAGTACAAGGCTATAGAAAAACCTATACATAAACCTATGGTATCCTGATGTTTGTTTCTGACAAGAATTATTTTATAATTTTAACAATACCTTGTGTGTGTACTTTTTTCAGCAAAAACATAGTTGTGTTTAGTAGGAGCCAGAGATCTCACTTTCAGAGAAAGAGATGAAGGCTACATCAAGTATTTGGTGCTGGACTCAAGCTTCAGAATATACATTCATACTTACTTTATACATAAAAGTAAACATAAATATGTATGTATATTTGGTTAGTTTATAACTATACATCTGTCAAAATCTATATATTTGTCAAAGTACACATTTTTCCTAACCCTGTCTTTTGAGCTCATGACTCTGCAGAGCAATGAACAGACTCAGTACATGGATAATGCCTCTAAACATCACTCTCTGGTAGAAGACTCAAAGGCTTTCTGCATAAATGGCTGATTTTATAGTTGGGGCAGGGAGGGTACGAGATATACTTCAAGCATTTTGTAGTGATGAGGAGAGACAGAGGGGAAAAGGTGGAGGAGGGAGGAGGCAGGAGGGAAGANGGAGTTACATTAAAGCCAACGTGAAAATTCTCAGTGGGTTAAATAAGCTTTTGAAATTAATTCTCACGCACACACACCACACGCACATACTTGTGTGAAGTGGAGGGGGACTGCTTGAGAAGAGGGACGGGAGNAGTGTGGGGGAGGGGTTAAGAGTAATGTGGGTGATGTGATCAAAGTATCTTATTTATGTATGAAAATGTATAATAAATCCCTTTGTTATGTATATTAATATATACTAATGAAACCAGTATGATATGATAGAGCAATGAAACAGAATAAGGACGTTTGTGTCAAAGTTGTGAAGTCCAACTAAAGTCTATAATTTAGATTATAGTGTTATGCTGTTAATTAAACTATTTTTTCTTAATTTTGCTAAATGTTAGGATATGATACTAACATTTGATACAGAATTCTGTTTTTGCAGTTCTATAAGTCTAAAATTCTGTAAGTCTAAATTTCAAAGTACAATTTGGAAAACACATGGCAGTTTTAGAATAGTAGTCAAAGGAAACTTACAGAAAGGAAAAGTGTGATTGTTGGAATTGAAGACCAGAGAGTGCATTAAGTAGAATCAACAAAGTGAAAGATAAGTACTAAGAAGCAATTCAGTGTTTAGGAGAAAAAATAGAGATAAAAATGCAGGGTGCAGCCAAGGTCAAAGATAGGGTAGAATTTAAAGTTCTGAATACATTTAATAAAAATTTTAAAAAATGGAAAAGGAGAAAGTCTTTAAAAATAATGTCCTGTAAGGAGATATAGGCACTAAACACAATTAGTGCCATTTGATTTAAATATGAAATAGTTTTCTTGAAAACATAATCAGGATTGAGGAGATGTGANCTCATGCCTTAGTACAGTGATAAAGTGTTCAGGCCACACTTCTGGTCCGAATGGACAACTTCTCAGATGTGTATTTCCTCAGGCAGAAAATTACTGTTAGAGATGGCCTTCTAAATTAGAGTGATGTCTACTCTTACTAACAACTTGCTTTTATGGAGAGGTGTCTCACAGGACAGTGGAGCACTTTCCTGATGGTGACTGAGTGTAGTTCTAGAGAGGATTAGCTGAAGGAAAGATGCTCTGGCTTGCGTGTGGGTGGCACCATCTCATAGGCCAGGGCTATAGAAGGGGAAATGGAGAAGGGGAAGGAATAGAAGGGGAAATGGAGAAAGTGAGCTAGTGTCCACACTTTCTTTGCTTTTGGTTGCTAAGATATGCTTTGCCAAACTCTTCCCCACTCTTACCACAATGAAACCATAAGCCAAAATACCAATCTCCCTTGAATTGGTTTCCTCAGGGATTTTGTCACATTGGTGAAAAAATTAAAAATCAAGAGGTAGGTTGCTAAATCTGACCATGTGGCTGAGANGCCTCGCATCTGGTTTAGAAAAGCTTTGAGCTACACTGTATCGAGGCCTTGGAGTGTATATAGGGCTCAGTGGATGCTTCTNGTGGGAACTGAGAAGACCAGAAAGTTGTGAAGAGGATGCTCGTGAGGTTTCAGATGAGAACAGAGGCTTTGGGGAGTGAATTAGAGGCTCTTTGTTTTGCTTTCTGGTAAGAATTTGTGAAAATTTGGTCTGTGTTCCGAGACTGTGGGAGTCCAAGTTCAAAGGTAATTTACTAGTTAAATTGGCAGAGGAGTTTTTGTTTGTTTGGTTTTGATTTTTCGAGACAAGGTTGCTCTGTGTAATAACTCTGGCTGTCCTGGAACTCGCTTTGTAAAACCAGGTGGCCTTGAGCTCACAGATATCTGCCTGCCTCTGCCTCCCAAGTGCTGGGATTAAAGGCGTGCGTCACCACGCCCGGCTTGGCAGTCCAATGTTCATGTTGTGGTATGGTTATTGTTTGTTGCATTCAGTCAGTTTTACATTGAGATTTTGGAACAAAAAGAACAGAAAAACTTGAAATGTTTGTAGTTTGAACAAAGAGCTTCATTAGTTAGGGTCTATTGGATATAGTTTTCTNCATTTTATGAATAATGTCTATAGGCACATTTTATTTTAGAGGCATTAACATTGTGTTTAAGATTTGTAGTTTTGTGGTGTGCCTCTGTAGGGTTAGCNAATTTTGATACTAGAGATAAGGTACTTCTGTGTCATCACATACACATTTAACTTGCTTGAAAAACTCAAAATGCTAGTCTAGGTTCAGAGTATGAAAAATATTCCACTTTTTAAAATGAGAGTGAAAGTAATGTGACGTGTAATAAACGTGCATTGGTAGAGGTGCTGGACTGAGATGTAGGAATGGGAGGACTCTGCATCAGTGATTTTCCAGCTTTATGTATGTGTTTGTTTATTGACATATACTTCATGTGCCATCAATTCACCATTTTAACTTATATACGTCGTGGCTTTTTAGTATAATGTCGTAAATCTACAACCACTACCATTCTGTAGTTCTAGAGCATTTTAATCACCGCAAAACCAAACCTGGGGTCCTNTTAGAGTTTTTTCAAATTTCCTTCTTCTACAGCNCTTAAAAGTATTAATTAGCCCTCTTTGTGGTTTTTGTCTATTTTAGACATTTTGTTTAGTTGGACTNTTATGGTATGTGGTCTTTATCCTTGGCTTTTAATTGACAGCATCCATATAATGTTTTCAAGATTTATTTTTGTAGTCTATAGAAGTTCTTTTTATGTCTATATGATATTGTTACATTGATGTGCCACATTTGTTATTTNTTTTGTCAGTTAATGTACTTTGAATATTTCTACTACTATGATATTGTGGGTAATGCCACTGTAACCATTGTGCATGAAATTTTGCATTGANATGTTTCCCTTATCTTTTGATATCTCTAGAAGTGGGTTATTTGAATCATATGAGAACCCCATGTTTCATGTTTTAAAGAATTGCAGCCTTCTCTAGAGCATTTTACATCTGTGGTGTTACTTTACATCATCTTCATCAGGGCATGAGGATTCCAGTATCTCTACTTCCTTTCCAAGCTGTTTATTATCTATTATTTAGTTAGTAATGAGTGTAAAATGCTGTCTTAATAGTGCTTTGATTCATATTTCCATATAAAAATGTTATGCTTTGGATATGAAGTATGCCTCCCAAAGGTTTTGTAGTTTGATGCTATTGTTGGAAGGTAGTGGAGCTCAGTTAGAGGAAGTAGCTCACTGAAGACGTGTGTTTCTGCTCTTGTGTTGTCCCTTCCCTGTGCTCTTCTCTCTGTTTCTGCTTCCTGGCATCATGAGGTGAGCAGTTTGCTTTACCATATGTTCAGAAACAAAGTTGTCACAGAAGTAAAACTCCAACACCACACACAGGGCATGTGATATTCTTTTCAAGTTTTTATTCACCATTTATATGTATTCTTTGGGAATATCCAAGTGCTTTGCTCTTTTGGATATTGGGTGGGTTGTTTGCTTTTTTAAAAATATTTTTTAATAGAAGAAAGGCATACATATTTGTTTAATACAGGTTTCTCAGAACTTGGGTGTCATTATAGAGAAATGAGCCCCAAAGTAGCACTTAGAGATGGTTACTTAAATAATGGGTTGGACAAAGAATATTTTTAAATTGAAAATAGATTTTTTTCCTACAGTATATTCTGATTATGATTTCCCTTACCCCTACTTCTTCTAATTCCTCTCCTCCCATCCNGATCCACACCCTTCCTGTCTCTTATTAGAAAACAAACAAGCATCTAAATAATAATAATAAAATAAAATAAATAAGGTAAAACCAAAACAAATACATTGGAATATGACAAAACAACCAAACAAGAAAAAGAGCAAAAGAAAAAGCACAAGAAATGTACATAGATTTAGAGACACATGTTTGCACACACAAGAATTCCATAAAAACACAAAAATGGAAGCCATAATGTATATGCAAAAGACTGGTAAGGTTGAACACACACACACACACACACACACACAGAGGGAGGGAGGGAGAGAGAGAGAGAGAGAGAGAGAGAGAGAGAGAGAGAGAGAGAGCGCCCTGACTTAACATTTTGAGATCAAGAACCTCCAAAGATGCCTTTGAGGTTTTTGTATTGGCTGTTTACTGCTGGGCACAGGGCCTGCTCTTAAGAGTAGTTTGTTTTCCCAGTGAGACTCCCTTGGAGAAAACTATTTTTTCATTTGCAAGTGGCTATCAATTGGAGATAGCTTCTGAGTTCGGGATGAGTGTGTGTGTGTTCATTTCTTCTTCCAGCTCCATGACCCCATCTAGTACAGACCTGTGCAGACTGTGCAGGCTGCCTCAGTCTTCTGGGCATCAGCCATGTTGTATCTAGAGGGCCAGGATACCTTGGTACCCGTCATCCCCTCTTGTTCTTACATTCTTTCTGCCTCCTTTTCTGCAGGGTTTCTCAAGCCCTGGCGGGGAGGGATTAGATGGAGACATATCATTTAGGGCTGAGTGTTCCAAAGTCTCTCACTGCATATTGTCTGTCTGTGGGTCTCTGTATTTGTTCCCATCAGCTGCAGGAGGAAGCTTCTCTGATGGTGGCCGAGCATGGCACAGATCTGCTAATCTGGCCAGCATGGCACAGATCTGGGTTCTCAGGGAATGGACCAAGAATATTAACTGTGATGAAGCAGCTAAGTTAGGCTCAAAGAGAAGAGTGTTTTATCCAGCACCAGGCATGGCTCCCTTAGTCCTGTCTTCTCATCTTTGAGGATCCACACAGGGACTGCTGCATGTCTGCTTTCCTACATATAGACAATGTATTCTGGTCATGTTCATTTCTCCATCTCTTAACTCTTCAGCCAAGTCCTTCTGGACCCTCTGATCACATACCTCTTCCAATTTCATGTTCTCTCTCTTTCTGTGCCTCCCCTCCCCTCCTCCCTCCCTGTCTTTAAGTAACCCACTAAGAGGGCTGAAGAACACTGCTTCCAGAGGTCTGGGTTGGATTCCTAGCACCACACGGCAGCTCGCAACCACAGGCCAACTCCAGTTCCAGGGATCCAGTGCCCTCCTCTGGCCTCCAAGGGGGCTGCATACATGTGCTGTAGAGACTTACAAGCAGGCAAAATACCCATAACCCCAAGTAAAATTTTGAAAAACGAGAAGAAAAATAGTATGTGGCTTGCAAAGTCTAACACATTGACTGTCTAGTCCCTTCCAGTGAAGATAATGTTTTCTTATCTCTGTTCTATGGTATATTTACATGATTTGAGTTGTAGATATATTCAGGGGGTCATTCTGAGCTAGCTNCCTTTGTGAGGTCTGAGAGACCTGTGGCAGAGGGTGTTTTGTATGCATGTTTGATTTTAGAGTTCCTTCACCTTGTGGTAACATACATTCAGTCCCACACATGGTGAGAGTTTAAATTTTTATGTGGCTTTTCCCTTTCATGTATAGATGTTAGTGGCACATCAGATTCTTTTCTGCCTCTTTGGTCTTACGGTGTGCTTTGGTGATTTGTTTATCTGCACCGATGCAGGTGATAACTTCTGTTTATAAACGTGACTCAGTTTCTCTCTCTTCTTGGAAGGTGGCAGCAATTACATTTCCTGGCCTTGCTAGATTTGGAAGCCATACCTGCTGATACTTGCTTGTCTATCCTATGTAGAGTGCAGATTTCCTCCTAACTCAGTCTTTATAATTCTTGTTTTGAAGCCATGCATCNTTTTAGTCCCTGACAATTTCTTTTTCTTTGAAGGGAGGCTATATATTGAAAAAGGTTGTAAGTTTTTTTNCCCCTCAAATTTCTGTGTAAACATGTGGAAATTTACTAATAATGTCATGAAGATATTTTTAAATGCTGCACATCTGTTTATAGAGAGCCCATATTTTCAGAACTATGTGGTTTATTTGCATATCAAATGATGAATTTGTCATTATGTTTTATTTCGATTTTTTTTCTGTTTGTGTTTCCATAAATAAGGAGCCATCTGGGGTAGATTTAAAATGGAGGCAAAATAAAATAGATGGATCATCTTTAGTTTTATCTCTGTTCTATAGTTATGTTGATATTACAGCATTTAAAATAACAATTTATCCTGGAGGAACTATTCAGTGTTAGACCACGCTACCTATTGATGCAGTGTGGTGATAGCGTTGATTAAAGCATGATCACAGGCCTGCGAGCCTAGCCTTTCTTTTTCTGTGTTTGATACAGCTGGTATACTGAGGTCCAGCTTTTTACAGCCTGCCTTGTCCTTTGCCATTGGTAGGATGTTAGTTGTAGGCTTTAACAGCTGCCAGTACCCTCCCTCCCCTAATTTCCCCCTGCAGTTGGGTCTAAATTCTATCCTGTCTGTGTGGTGCAGCCCCTTTATTAGGTCCCCCTGTAACACACTTATCAGCAGCTATGTGGAGTTGGATCCAAGAAACAGCCTTCTTGGCTGCTCTTGGAGTTTTCTCGTTCAGGCGGGAAAGATTGATTGGCATTTGGCCAGTGGTGTTCTTTGAATGTTAGGAGGTGGTATTGATCATCCTGTCTTCTGTGTTTGTGTAGCTATCACCACACTCAGATTGCTGCTGTTGTAGGAACTTCTCTGCTATTGCAGTCATCTGTATAAGACGCTAGATGTGAGAGCTAAATTCATCCTTCTGATTCAGAAGCAAGTGCTTATAGTTAGATTTTTTTTTCATGTGGTTTGAAATTTCACAAAGTATGCTAGCCTGTTTCTTATTTTGGTTCTTCAGGCAATTCTTTATGTGTAGTGGCTACTCTTTTNAGTTAATTATGTATATGGCATAGATCTACAAAATTCCCCGTTAACCATTTAAAGCACAATAGTAGAAGTTTTAATAACAGTATTTTTATTAAAAAAGAACTCCATGTTTATTGTTGGCGACTGATGATGCATAAAGATCTCGCTGAACTAGGTTTGCCATCACTAACTTTTTGAAAGGCAAATTTGTGAGTTTTAAAACATTTGAAAAAATTATGATTTTTAAAATACTATTTTACATGTTTGATTTTCTTTTATCATGAACTTTTTGTTAGATTTTCTTATTTTATAGATGGTTTAAAAACCAACTTCTTGTTTTAAGATAATACACCTTGCTGGGCCGTGGTAGTGTACGCCCCAGCCTAGTCTACAAAGTGAGTTCCAGGACAGCCAGAGCTGTTGCACAGAGAAACCCTGTCTCAAAAAAACAGAAACAAACAAACAAAAAACGAAGAGGATACACCTTTATTCAAATTAAGAATTTCTTTGTTCATCTGAATAGTAATTCATTTTCTCAAAATAAAGATTTGTTGCCTGATAATTTTTTGTGTTCATAGTTTGTTATTAACTATAACTATGATGAATATTTATGATGTATTAAGAANTTAACCATTCTTTACCAATGCTATATTATCTAATCTTGTCTTTATAAAATTTAATGGATAAAACATTCATATAATTCTTTAATGAGTATATTAAAATATTCCTTCCTTACCTGTAATATTTTACATTGTCTCTAGCCCTGACATCTTATAAACAATGAGGTCAATTGTGACCATACAATAAGATGTATTCACTGTCTTATTGATGCTTTCTGCTGCCTGTATTATGTATTGGGTAAAGCTCTTTGGACTTTACTAGAATCAGATTTTAAAAGTAACTTCTGTCTTGAGAGCTGCGTACTTGTATGGTGATTTTGCTCTTTGTGCTGTCTTCTCCAGCTTGCCAGTGTAATGGACATAGTACATGCATCCACAACAGTGTCTGTGAGCAGTGTAAGAACCTCACCACTGGGAAACAGTGTCAGGACTGCATGCCAGGGTATTACGGAGACCCCACCAATGGAGGGCAGTGTACAGGTAAATATCTTTAATTCAGTGTATTTTTGCTAACCAAAAGAAAATGAGAATCAAGGTGTCTCTTCTGGAAAACATATCTAAAATTATTTTCCTATCCATCTTCAGTATTTTTGATTGAAGACTGTATGAACTATAAAAATTCTATAATATGCTTATTTTAAAATACTACATTTTTTACTTTAAATTGAATGCATACCTATTACAAGAAATTTAGTAAAAGTACATATAATTTCATTATTAAAGTGATCACTACAGTTAGTTTTTTGATCGGAGATTGGAATAGTTGACAGTTATAGAAAGATGCTTAAAAGCAGGTAAGATTTCTTTTTGGACACGGTGGTAGTTGAAGGTTTGGGCTGAAATATTAATTCTATCACTGTTAAAAACCTCGTTTTGANTGTCTTCTTTCACTCAGCACAACTTCTTTTTTCATCCTCATTGTGCTGTAGCCCACTGTTTTCCTTTCTCAACTTCATGTACTCCTTTTTTAACCCCACCTGGTGCACCCATGCTGCAGTGTGTGTGTGGCTGTAGTGTGCTGCAGTGTGTGTGTGGCTGTAGTGTGCTGCAGTGTGTGTGTGGCTGTAGTGTGCTGCAGTGTGTG
>LZPO01044811.1:25192-36129 GCA_001675575.1 Neotoma lepida | reverse complement strand
CAGTATGTGTGTGGCCGTAGGACCGTTCAGTGGAACGTGGGCAGCCTATCGGGTTGTGTTGAAGTAAACCGATCCTCCCTCCCTCAGCAGCCATCAGTTGCAAGCATCTCCTCAGCAAGGGCAGGACTCCATGGCCCTTTCCCCATCCATGCTAGACTTTCAGCTGTCTTGATCTTATACAGGTCAGATGCCTGCAGTTACAGCTCCTGTGAGTTCATGGTGCAGCCTTCCTGCCACAAATGGAAAATACTGTTTGCAGCAGTCTCCTACTACCAGTGGCTTTATAGTCTTTCCAACACCTCCCCTGTGTAGACCTTGAACCTGTGGGGAGGGTATATAATGTAGATGTCCCATCTAGGGCTGAGCACTACCTACCGTCTCTGTGCTCGCACCTTGACCAGCTGTGAGTCTGTTGCCATCTGCTGCAATAAGACGTTTTTCTGATGACAGCCGAGAGCTATGCTAACCCATTGGTCTAGTGGATCAGGTATGTATATGAAGTACAGTTTAATACTATGTCCATTTAGCAGAATGCTGGAAGTAAATTGTTTCCTACAGTTTATGACTCAGCCAGCTAATGGTTCTTGGCCCCATAACCAGGTNTGAATTCTGTCTTGTAGAGTAGGCCTTCAAACCTATCAGAAAGTGGTTGGTTACTGCCCATACCTGTCACTGTTGTCCATGGGCATACCTTGCTATGCTGGTCATTAGTGTAGCTCTCAGGTTCACAGCTGGGTAATTGTTGATTACTGTTTCCCCTTAGTTTTGTGCATAGCACCTTCTGGTACTGGATGAAGCTTCCAGATCAGTACCAGTTTGATTTCTCTATGTCCCTATGACTCATGTATGTGCTGTCCTCAACAAGTATCTCGCCATCTTCATCTGGTAATGAAGAAGTTTTTCACGTTTTTTGAGAGAAGAATGTTCCAGACAAAATTAACAACTATGATAAATCTCCTTAAAAATAGTTTCTAATGTATTTGAGAGAAAGCAAAATACTCAGAGTGAATTGATGAGGAGGATTGTAGTTTGGAGAAGTATGATAGCATTGTGGGAAATTGTCAGCACTTTGGCATGTACTCCGAGTAGAAGAACCACTGATACTTTTGAGTGAAGCTGTACCAGCATACTCCTTGTTTTAAACAGGGTTAGTTTAGGTCCTGTTTTCAAAGTAAACAGTCAAGGTTCCAAGTTCAGTGGGGAAGTTATTGTAGTAATATGAGTGGGAGACGGTGGAGTCTTAGGCCAGGGTGGTGGTGTGAGAGGAGGTGTAGAGTCATTAGATTCTGAACGTATGTTTTTAAGTAGATTAAAAAAAAAGATTTTCTAATTTGATGTGGGATGTAGAAGAGAGCCATTGACCTTGGCCACAGCTAGAGAAGATGGAGATGGAAAACAACTAGTTTTGGTCGTGTTCTGTTTTAAATGCGGTTAGACTTCAGAGTGGAGATGTTGACTAGGTCGTGAGAGACGGAGGTGTGAAACTCTGGAAGAGCACTGCCGTGGAGGCTTTTAGTATGTGTGATGTGCAGAGTCATGATACTGGATGTCATCACCGGGCAGTCAAGGGAGAAAGAGAAGACCAGAGACTGGGTCTTCCNCCAGAGAGGAGGGTACGAAGGAAGGGACGGTGGAACGGGAGGAAAAGCAGAGGGTGTGAGGTTCTCAAGTTCAAGTGTGAGAGCTTCATTCAGAACCAAGCTACCAGTGATGGAGTGAGTAGGGTTGTTGAGTTTAGCAAGAGTTAAAGGGGCCATTTACAAGAACGGTTTTCCTGGGGGAAATGAGTGGAAATACTTTTATTCGGAATTTAAAGAGCAGAGGTTATAATTATCCAAAATTAAAAAAGAAGCTGTATCATATTAGGCTTTTGGGTGTGTAAGGTTTTAGGGCCTGCGTGCAGCAGAGGAGCACATGAGATACAGTCAGCAGCACCCAGGCTGTGGAATTCAGACACAACAGAGGGTCTGGCTCCCCCAAGACATACATTGTGTCAGGAGGGGGTAGGAACTGGCTCCTGCATCGTGTTCATGGTCTGTCCATCCTGGATATTCTCAGCCTCTGCCCTGTGGGTGTGGGTGGTGCTGTCACCATCCTGTGCTTTTGTTTGAATGGTTCTCACCAGTTTTTCTGTATCAAATCCCAGGAGTGAATTGCTGGATTTGGTAGTTTAGTGGTCATTTTTTTTCAGGGACGACTACACAATTTGATATTCCCACCAGCAATGTGGATTATGATTTCTCCATATACTCTCCAACACTTGTTGTTTTCCTTCACCTTATTTTAAAATAAATTTTAACTATCATTTTTGACGTGATTTTTTACTGTTTTGTATTTAGAGAAATAACTGTTCAAGTCCTTCACTCACTAACACANTTTATCTTTATTTTAAATTGTGATAAGATAGTATTGCATTGGATTTATTATTTTAACTCCTTTAAGTGATTGTTACGGCAGAACCAAGTGCATTTGCAGTGTTGCATTTCCTCCCAGATTAGTTTCCTTTTGTGAATGGAACCTCTCTGTCCACTAGCCACTACTCTTGTCCTGTCTTTTCATCTTCCCACCTTTGGCCGCCACCGAATGCCTGAGTTTGACCAGGTCCCTCAGATGAGGAGAATCACAATTTGGTTCTTTGCTGACTTGCCAGTATCTTCCAGGTTCCTTCAAGTAACAGAGTGTGTCAGACTATCTGTGGGTTTCAGGCTAAACAACACTCCACCATCTGCTTAAACTACCTTTTTATCTATCCGACCATCCTTTGAGAGATACTTGAATTGCATCTGCCTTTTGGTTATTTTAAATAACATGCTGTGCATGTGGGTGTATAAATACCTGTTGGAGTCCCTGTGCCATCGTTTGTGCTATTGCCATTGTGTATCTGGAGAAATTATTTGCAGAGCTTTGGTCCATTTTTAGTATTGGGCTGATTTTGTTGTTGTCCTCTCCCCCAGATTGTAAGACATCTTTATATATTTAGAATGATAGGCTGTGATTGTTAAATATTTTCTTCTACATTGTATATTATCTTTTTAAAAAAATCATAATGTCCTCTAAAATATAAAAGTCTTTGAGGTTCAATAGCTATCCTATCTATGACCTGCTGGAGTGTGAAGGGACTGGTCCTGTGGAACCACAGGTGCAGTATCTCCATGAGTCAGGGCAACAGCAGGATATTGGAGAGGAATGTCTGTGGGGGTCCACTATTGATGGTGGACCAAAGCCAGAAGCCTTGGACCTGACCAACAACTCATTACACAATGAACATTTGCAGGTAAAGCTATTTGGACAAAAGGGTGTACTGCTTGGTACACAGCAGCTCCCAGTGCCACCAAGATGGGTGGAGAGGTGATGGAGAGATGATGGAGATGTAGGAAGGAAGGAGGAGTGAAGTGATTATCCTTTTTTTCTCTTTAATTATTGTATATTTTTATCTTATTTCATTCTTTATTAGCTTTACTTTGGGAGTGCACTACAAGTTGGAAACTGGGAAATGTTGCCCGGTTTCCCCCTTTTTTGTTAAAAACAAATAGATAAATATGCTATTTTCAAGGATTTGAGAAAAAAAATGTTTTTGGGTTAAAGAGATGGCCCAGTGGTTAGGGACACTCTGTTCTTCCAGGTGTTCAGTTCCTAGTAGTACCTGTGTCTAGTGGTTCATAACCTCCTGTAACTCTAGCTCCTAGGTATCTGACATCATCTTTTGGTCTTCAAGTGCATGTGCACACAGACACACTTATACACTCACATAGTCACACAGACATACACACAGTCACACACAGTCACGNTCACAGACACACACACAGTCACTGACACATAGACACAGATACACACAATCACAGACACAGACACATACATAGACACAGATACACACACACAGTCACAGACANACACACTCACACACAGACACACACACACACTAACAGATGCATAAATTTAAATAATAAATCTTTAAAAATAAAATAGAAAAATTTCTATTTTCTTAAATATGTCTTAAAATTTAAAAAAAATTTCTTATACAATATATTTTGATCATATTGATGAAGTCTACTTTATGTAGATTTTCTTTTTTGTAATTAAAAAAAGATTTATTTTCATCTTATGTGTACGGATGTTTTGCCTGAGTGTATGTCTGTGTACCACATGTTTGCAGTACCCCTAGAGACCAGAAGAGGGTGTTAGATCCTTGGGACTGGAGTTACAGATGGTTGTTAGCTGCCGTGGGTGCTAGGAATTAAACCAGGGTCCTTTGGAAGGGCAGCCAGTGCTCTTACCTACTAAGCAATTTCTCCAGCCCTTGTTGGTTATACTTCTGGTATCATATATCAGAATGTATTGTCAAATGAATATAATTGATTATACAAACTTTTGCCAATATGGGCAAAAGGAACATTTCACTCTCTATAATAGCTATGAAATAATTTAAATTGCTATGAAGGATTTTATATTTTCAGCAGGCAGAGAGGTTTGAGAAATATGTTCCCCTTTGGGGACAGTATTCCTCTCCTAGATTTAAAACTAGTTCAATTATTCCAAATTAATTTTTGTCTCCGACATGACACATCTGGCAAGCTATGGCACAGTAAATAGAAAATTCAATGGAATGAAGGATTGATGCCTGTCTCATTCATTGTCACAGATTTTTATGAAACTTTAAATAATCCTTGACTTTTTTTTAGGTCCTAAAAGGTGGCAAGATGGTATCTTGCTGTCTGCGACTTTATATTACTGTGTGATATATAAAAATAAGTGATTTTTTATGGCCACATTAGTTACCTAACTAATAAACAACATGTCACATTGGTAAATTATGTAGTAATGACTAAAATTAAAATTTGAAAAGCCAGAAAGCATACGTTTATTGCCATTTTCTGGGAACTGAGCTTGGGTCCTCTAGAAGAATGGTATGTGCTCTGAACCCCTGAGCCATCTCTCCAGGTCCTTAAGAGTTACTTTTAGAAGCTTAACCTCTGAAAGCCGGTCATACATTGTCATTGTTATATAGATATATTTTGGTAATTTTAAAAGATTGTTTTTAGATTATAGCATTTATAGTTAACTACTATAATCAATGATTAAAAGTGCTTTCTTAGGGTCTTACATACGTATCTAAGATCAATATTAGGTTGCATGTCTATAACCACTGACAGCTGCAGTAGAATACAACCTTATTAAGAGTTTGAATATTGAGCTGGGCATTGGTAGCACACACCTCTAATCCCAGCATTCGGGAGGCAGAGGCAGGTGGATCTCGGTGACTTCAAGGCCAGCCTGGTCTACAGAGCTAGTTCCAGGACAGCCAGGGCTACACCGAGAATCCCTGTCTTGAAAACTACAACAACAACAAAAGTTTGAATTTTGGTACTATATTGCTTGGTATTGCTTGCTACTATCACATTAGGTAAATTATTTAGTTCCCAGTTTTCTTATTTGCAAAATGAAGCTATCTTATATTGATATCACAAATCTTCAGTGAGATTCATGTGTGTGTGTGAGTGTGTGTGTGCACACGTGTGTATATCTGCAGGCCCACGTGTGTTGCGGTTGGGTATGCACACCGTGTGCATGTGAGTATGGATACCCAGTGGATACCTCACCTGTTCTTCCTCAGTCTGCGGTTTTTGAGGCATACTCTCTGTCCTGAACTCACCAGCTACTGCATTGGCTTGTCAGTGAGCATCAGGGATCTGCTTTTCTCTGCCTGCCCAGTTCTAGAATTGCAAGCGAATGCTATAATGCCCAGATTTAAAAACATTTATTTATTATTGAGTGTGGGTGTGCACATGCATGTGTGTGTTTGTGCATGTTTACAGGGGTGGGGACGTGCATGCCATGGTACATGTATGGAAGTCTGTGAACAATTTTTAAACAGTAATATATTTATTGTTTGAGAATTTCATATGTATGTATATTTTGATTATACAGCCCCCCCATTCACGCTTTCCGTGTTTCCTTACCCTCCCCCCATCTCCCATTGCCCAGACAACTTCATGTTGTTTTCTCCTTGTCTTCTGCTTGTTTCTCACTGAGTCTATGAGTTGTTCATGGCTGTGGACTCACTTCTTTCCTTCCTCTTTTACCTTGCTGAGGGATGCAGGCCAGGTGGCCTGTGCAGCAGGAGTTTTTAACCACACACCCATCTGGCCAGCCCAGGCCCAGCTCTTTTTTGTGCATGAGTTTTGGGAATTGGACTTTGGTTTTTGTGTTGTAAGCACTTGGCCAGCTGAGGCATCTGCCCAGCCTCTTGAGTGAGATTGTTTATAGATAAACCAGCGTGTGCTTCTCCTGAGTATTAACCCCCTGTACTAGCTACTATGGTGATACTGTGATTGTCAGCGTTCATGATGTCATTAGGTGTAAGTACATTAATAAAATTAAGTAACACGGGCGGGCATGGTGGCACATGTCTGCTGTCCCAACACCTGGTGGGGCTCACACAGGAGGATCATTCATATTCAGTGCTAGGCTACTGTGAGTTAAGTAGTGAGACACCATCCCCCCAAAACAAACAATAAACAAAACAAAACAAAACAAAAAACAAGGATGGGTTTTTAGCTGAAAGGCACAGCTTTTGCTCAGCGTGACCAGGACTCTAGATTCAGTCCCCTGCAGACCACCAAAAAATTATTTGGCAGAAATTTTTTTTTAAACCAAAATTTGGTGATTTATTATTATGAAAATATCTCTTATGTTCAAAGAGAATGAAGATTTCACTGGACCTTACAACCAGAGTTAATAATACACCTTGAGGTCATTTAAGGCTGCTGTCCTACTGTGTAAAAAGTCTGTTTGCTTAACCTCTCCTTAAGAGAAGAATGTACAACCAACATTATTTGCCTTGGATTTCCCATGCAATTAACTTACAACTGAGGCNAATGCATAGCTGTGATTTGTTTTGTTTTTCAGAGTTTCACTATGTTGCCCTGGCTAGCCAGCAACACTCTGTGTAGGTTATGCTGTCCTCCAACTCACCGAGCTAGATTAAAGACATGTGCTATCACACCAGGCTACCTAACTGTAATATTAAGTACTCTTCTATGCCACTACCTTCAAATATGTGTGTATGCCATGACAATAAATCATGAAAATAGCAAATGGGTCGAAAGCATCCTTATGGAGTGAATATCCATCATAAATGTTGAAGACAACNTATGGACATTGCTTGATAGCCTTTGTTTGTTATCTGGGGCAGTTGGGGGCAGCTGGAGTGAGTGACTTCGTTCCTTGAAAAACTCTGTTAAAGATTTGTGTAAAGTGTCCCTCGTTCCTTCCCCATGTGATGCTTTCTACGCTGCTCAATAAATACCATGCAAAACGCTTTGTGGGGACACAGACATATAGGCAGGGACAGACACGACAAGCCAGCATCCAGCAGGCAGAGATTCAGACACATATAGCAGACAAATGACAGAAGACAGAGGGAGGCATAGAATTCAAGTCTGGGCTTGCTCCTGGTTGAATTNCTCCAAGGGGAAGTGCTTTAAAATNTTTTTTCCTCAATGGGACACTGACACATTTTGGGACTCAAGTTATAATTAATATATTAATACATTTTTTGGTATAACTAAAAATATTCCCTCCAAACTGACTTATAAATTGCTGTAGAAGAAAATAATGCCTTTTTCTTAGAGTAGACATCTCAGTGTACCTACAAACGACAGTACTTTGCGAAGAAGAATTATCCTTGAAATCATCGAGTAGTGATTGAATGCTTACTAACTGCCACAGCGCATGTTATAACTTAAATTTACAAACATTATGGGATACTGTCACTGTATTATGAATAAATCAAATGATAGAATAATGGACAAAGAGATTTATTCTGATTGAATGATCTGGGAAATTCCCATTCCAGAGTTAATTTAGCGGTCCCTTGATAGCTGAGGACAGTGTGTTAATCTATGTTTCAGTTTTCTATAATCATTACTAGTAGCATGCTTTTCATTATAACTCATTCTTCATATAAAACAGCTAAGTATGTTATTAGCCATAAAGTAGTTGACTAGATTTCTTATGCTTATTTATTTGTAAAATATAAGTACAAAAAGAAAATGCTTTTCCAGTCTTGTATGACTAATAGTTTTCTTCTTCTATTCTTCAAATTCTTTTGGCTAAATTTATTACAAAATACTTAATGGGGTTGGCTTGTATTTGAATAAGTTCTTTTTCTTAGCACTGCACTCATATTTGGTTTTAGTAAAGTTTAATTAGCAAAATTTACTTTATCTTTTTGGTGTACTGTGAGTTTCTATTAGTAAGCTGACTTANGGAAATATTTAATACATGATAAACATTCTAGAGTATGGCAATAGCATTTTTTAAGACTTGGGTAGGATACAGGCAAATAAGTACCATTTTGTTACTAGGATGAGGAGGGTTTTTTGTTAATCAAACCATTCTCACAAATTGTTCATAGAAGTAGAAAGTTCATAATCAGATGAATTTGAGCATTTATTAAAATAAATATGAGAAGTAATTCTTTCAAATTCAGAGCATGTACCATCAGGCCTGCCTTTTCTGTAATGGTACTTTTCAGTGCCTTCTAACTTCANATCCTCAGTACTATTCTNGTAGCCTGCTTCATCTCCTGTAGTTCTCTTCTTCCCCCTCGTTTTCATAAAGGGAATTTCCAGGATGAGAAGAACTGAGAAGAGCTTGAGACCATTGGCCCTGACATGGCCAAATCCTTTAGAGAACTTGACCTTGGGTATTTGAAGATGCACTTCTGCTTTTCAGCTAGGTGGGCTGATTCCAGAACCTCCTACGGCAAGTGAATGGCTTCTGAGCAGTGGAGTTTNACCAGGACTTTCTTCGGAAACTTCAGTGAGCCTTCTTCCTTCCTCAAGATCNCTTTCCTAGTTTTATTTGCAAAAAGTTCTATTTTCCTACTTGTCCAACTTTAACGAAGACATTTGATTCAATTTTGAAAAATCTAGCTATGACTTTTTTTTTACCCCCTTAGGTATGATTTTCTGGAATATTTGTTTATATAATGTGAACCTCAAGTTTACCAGTTTTTGATAACAACATATGTCACCCTTTGTACTATCTTTTCATGAGTAGCTTCACACTGTCTCTGGAGTTTGGAAAACAATGGTTTTAGGTGTAGAAGTCGAATACTTGTCTATTTGGGGCTTGATAGAAATCATTATTTCATCTAATGGGTTGACATTTTTCTTTCTTTTGAAGTGATGTTTAGCCACATTATAATATGTTGCTTGAAATTTTAAGTTATAAGAATCTGGTACCATCTNNTTTTTTAAAAAGTGATTTCATATATTATATCTTAACAATAAACATGGTTTTGGGGCTAGAGAGGGAGCTCAATCAGTGAAGTCCTTGAGGGAGGGCCTGAGTTGGGTCCTTGGAACCCATGTAAAGACAGATGGGTGTTCTGGTATGCTGTCTTCAATCCCAGAACTGTAGAAATGAGATAGGCATGTCCCTGAGTCTCACTGGCCAGCCAGCCTCACCTACCTGGAGAGGTTCAGGTCATTGAGATCTGAAAATCTCAAAGGTATTTGGTGCCTGAGGAATAACACCTGAGATTGTCCTGTTCTCTCATCTCTACATAGACACAGACATGGACACACACACACACACACACACACACACACACCAATACAAATATACCTTTCCTCTCATCTACACACAGACACAGACACACATGTCCTGTCATCTATACACAGATATACATACACAGACCTGTCCTTTCTTCTACACACACACACACACACACACACACACACACACACACACACGCATGTGTGTTTACATATATACTTAGACTTCTATTGGGTTAAATTATCACGCCTTTGGTAAAACTTAAAAGATACATTTTAAATCTGGTATAAAAATATTATTCCCAAACTGAAAACATTTATTTAATATTCCNGGAGACTGGAAGCTAACATAAGAAACTGGGCATGTATTTGTTTTCATTCTGATATGTTTGTTTTTNAAAGTGCTAAACCAAGTTAAATGCCAAACTGGATGTACATTTTTACAGTGCTCATACAGTGCTTAGGATAATTAGTGACTGTGGAAAAGTTAATTATATTTTTGAAATGTTTAGAGCAATNTAGGAATCATCAGCAAAAATATTTTCTGTAAATATCTTGTAGGAATTAAAAATTCTCTCAATGTATTATATAAGAAACCTTTTCTCTCTAAGGTCNTTTTNTATACACCATTAGACATAGATAAAAATCTTGCTTGACTTTTTTATTAGCCATGCATAGACTTATGTGTTTTTCTTGCTTATTCTTTATGGATTTTATAGCTTCAATCTGTTTTTAGGCTATAACAAAAGTACATAAGATTTAATTATACACCTAGTGAGCAGTCCAGATTATTTTATTATCTAGCTTGAAACTTGTTCCTCAGCTTTCTGGTGAACATTTCTGAACATTTCTGCACAAGGTCCAATACTCANGCGTTGAATTAGTTACAAAACTGAATTCAGTGACATTATTGTTTTAAAATACTTTAGGCTTGATGTTGGCAAATCCCTGATTCCTTTTTTCTTGTCTTATATTCCATCTGAACGTGATCCTTGACCTCCCTGTCCATGACACATGTTCCCTCCTATATAATTTATTTCCCTGATTTAGGAAGTTAGGCCTTCGTGGTCCTTCCTCTTCTGTTGCTGTTATATGTTGCAGATTATTAGACATGGTGTAGGATTTCCTTAAATCTTTGTTAATTTAATGCAAAGGTCCATTCTCCACATGTAATTACACACAGTGTCTCCAGTTGTAACCCCTTTATACTCCGTTTGCAGGAAGAGAGAAACAGCTTTATTCCGAAGTGACTCAAGTGATTTCATTTTCATTCCTGAAATCTTTAGTGTCCAAAATTGTCACACAAGTAACTATGTCACATGAGTAACTATTTCCAAACTCTTTAAGAATACATTCATCTCTGTGCTGTGATCC
>LZPO01044810.1:64399-81701 GCA_001675575.1 Neotoma lepida | reverse complement strand
GGTTTGGTGACTCTATCATGACTGATGTTTCTAAAAAGTTTCCGATGGTGTATTTCATCTATATTATCATTTGTGTGTGAATTGTGTTTGTGTTACATGTTTATGTGTTCGTGTGTGTGTGAGGTATGTGCACACATGCCTGCATATGTAAAGGTCTGAGGTAGATATTGGGTTCTTTTTCATCTTATCTTGAACCTGCGTCTCTCACTGAACCTTTATCTGCCCTCCAATTCTAAGGTTTATAAGCACACTGGACCATATCTGGCTATTTTATAAGGGTGCTTGGGATTTAAACTCAGGCCCTCATGTTTGCATTACCCACTGAGCAAACTCCCCAACCTAAAATTTTATATTTTTATGAAGCAGAAAATAGCACATGTGAAATTCAAATGACAGGGAAGAGAGAACTTATCATGCTTACTAAAGTTGGTGGTACTTTGTGTTTTTCACAGCTCCCGTGACAGGGTCTGTTTTCGATCTGTAAGACAGAACAGCACATAAAACGCAACGAACATGTTAATAATCACAAGCATCTCTCCATCTGAACTTCTTTTTATAACTCCTATAAAATGACTATTATGAAGTATACTGACTGTACATCTCTGTGGAAGGCAGAGAACACTGGATAAAAGAAAATAAAAAAGAATTCTTAAATTCCTGGTTTTAGATTTGAGACTCCGTTCAAGTATTTCTGGAATAACTTATCACAAAGTTACTCTGAGTTTGTCAAATGCAAATAGACTAGACATTGTTAATGTAATTCTTGCCTGATTATATTTGTATTAGTTATTGTACTTATTATATATAGTTTTACTGTGTTAGCTAAAACCTTTGCTTTTTATTTAGACAAAAAGGGGGAAATGTGTGATATTTTGATTGTGTTCTGATAAATAAAGCTTGTTTGGAGTCAGAGGGCAGAGTCAGCCACTAGCTGACCACAGAGGTTTGGAGGACTNTAGAGAGAGGAGACAGGAAGTGGTAAGGTGGGCCTGAGAGAGAATTGCAGGCCTTTTGGATGGATGAATGGAAGAGGTAGGAAGCAACTGATGGCTGCTCCTGGTTCTCTGATCTTTCAGGTTCTTACCCCAATATTTGACTCCCAGTTTTTTATTGATAAAGTTAATTAGATTAACACTTCATCTGGCATCCTATGTGCGTGAGGGTAGATCATTGAATCTACTTTTAAACTAAAAAAAGTAACTACTAGTGTTAAATATTTTACAGGTATGGATTTTGGTATATTGATACAAATTTAAAGTTAATTTTGTTATACTGTATGTATATTTCTACTCTTGTTTAAGGCATTATGTTTATGCAGATGATTTAAAAATGTAATGTACAATTAAGAAATACAGATTAATAGTCAGACTTATAGTCAGTCATGTTAGGTATGTTTTCAAGGTCATACAGATGTATTTAAATAGATGGTCTTCAAACACTTCAAAGATCTATAGAATATGGCATTTAATATGTTTAATAACCTAAGACTTTTCATGACAGTGAGGTACATCTGCTCCCAGCAACACCATTCTACTTCAGAGAAGATGATGGGCGTTGAAGAGACTCCATATGGAGTTTGCTTTCTTTGTGACATAAGCCAGCCATTAGGGCAAGAAACTGCCCTTGCTTCAACTGTTGATAGTACTGTATCAAAACTGGACAAGCAGGATGAAAAAAAAGGTGACTTCTGAACTTTGCCAAGACAAAGTGGGACAGTCCTTCAAAATTACCTGCTTCACAGAAAAGTCTGTCAGATATTCTAGACCTGTAGGCCAAAGATAGATGCCCCAACATTGCAGAGAAACCTTGGGTTAATACCTAGACAGCCTGATGTCCCTGTCATTAGGTAAAATTTTATCCTTCTGGGGTCTTTGATGGAGTTGAAGACTAAGTAGTTATAATTATAGTTTTTCTTAGTTATAATAAAAAGTAAATTAGGTATAAAACTTTGGGCTCACAAAGATAGGATAGATAATGAAATATTTTCTCTCATTTTGTCAAATACAAATAGATATTGCAACTGTGATTCTTATTTGATAACTGATTTTGTTGTATGTAATTTTACCATGTTAAAGTTAAAATCTTCCTTTTTAATTAAACAAAAAGGGGGAAATTCTGTGGAAAACCCTTTGGTACACTGTGAAGATTTGTTGCTGTGATTGGTTTAATAAACAAGTTGACTGGCCAATAGCTGAACAGGATGAAGTTAGGTTGGGAAAGCCAAACTGAGAATGATGGGATGAAGAAGGGTGGAGTTAGAGGAGTTGCCAGCAAGATGGAGAATGAGTTGGACATACAAAATGGGATAGAGGTAAAGGCCATGAGCCTCGGAGCAGTACCTGGATTAATAGAAATAGGTTAAATTGTAAGAGATAGTTAGTAATAAGCCTGAGCTATTGGCTGAGCATTTATAATTCATATTCAGCCTCTGAATCTGTTATTTGGGACCTGGCGGTCAGGACAGAAAATGTCTGATTACAGTTAAACCTTGGCTTTTGTTTAAAAACCCTAATTTGAGATGCATGTGTTACTAGTTTGAGGATATTTTTCATAATTATTTAGCTAGACATAATTAAAGAGAGTTCTTCACTCCCCTCTTCACTGTTGTCCTTTGAAAGAATTAATATGGCATTTCACTAGAGGTGGATTTCTAAGGCTTAGTTTTAGGGATCCTGTGAGCAGTTGTCAGTGAGGCCCCAGTAGTCTTTTCATATGTGTTTCCAACAAGGTCTTCATCAGGCCATTCAGTTGTGCTGTTGACAAAAGGAGAATTACACCATACTAAATGAAGTGGAGAATTAGTAATTAGATGTTAACATGTAGGCAGCCAACAGGGTAATTTAAGATGAAAATCTCACTTGAGCACTGATCAACTGTCTTTCTTCACTTGGCCAAATCTCAGGGAAGCTGTAAGATTATTATTCCCTACTTTAAAAAGTGAAGGTCTTTCTAGAACAGCAGAGGGACAATTGAATAGTGATCAGGAGGGAGTCACACATCTGCTAGTGTCCTTGAGTAAAACATTCAACCTCCTCAGACCCAAATGTCTTCCTTGGTTGGTGGGGACGTCTGTTAGTTATTTCCTTATTGCTGTGACAAAATGACTGACAAAGCAACTTAAGACATGAAAGGTTCATTCTGGCTCACAGTTCAAAGGTATAGTCTACTATGGAGGGAAAGTCATGGTAGCAAGAGCTTGGGGTAGCTGGTCACATTGTACCTGCAAGGAGCAGAAAATGATGAATGTAGATGCTCTACTTGCTTTCCCCCTTTAATTCTGATGGAGACTTAAGACCAGAGAATGTTGCCAATTCACAGAGTGGATCTCCCTACCTTAATTTACTAAACTAGAAACCATCTCACAGACATGCCCNAGGTTTTTTTCCATGTGACTCTGAATCTCAGGTGACCACCAATATTAATCATTGCAACAGAGCATANACAGTGACACACAGTCTCCTGTGATGCTGGGTAGTTCATGCTGGTTTCATAGAGATGCTTTAATTATACACAGAGGTGGTGTAAGTAAGGGGGATTGTTTTGTGATGTGGTTATGAAGTACTGGAGGTCCAAGTTAAAGATGTCAGTAGTGTTGTGTCCTTCTGAGTCCCGTGGAATACGGATCCACTCCAGGCCTCCCTCCTTGCAGTACAGAGTGTATTTTGGGTTACATATCTTCACATGGGCTTCCTCCTTGCAGGTTTGGGTCCAAACTCCCTCTTCTTCGAAGGAAGTGAGATACTGTATTAGTACCATCTTGAGGACCTCTTTTTAATTTAGCTATGTCTTTAAAGTTCCTGTCCCAAAACATTGCCACATTATGAGATACTGGAGGTTAAGATTTCAACATGTAGANTTTTTTTTGTNGAAACAGTTGAGCATTCAATAGGTAATGATATTATATGATACAAATTATTAACAAAGAATATCCTAGTACTTGAGTTAGGGCACAGGGAAAGACTAGAAAGTTTTACACTTCCCCCAGGACTCTCATGGATGTAGGTGTGTGTGTATGGTGGGGGACATGCACTTGTGTTTATGCAGGTGAAAGCTAGAGTTCAATTTCAGGTGCCATCTAGTTTGTAGTTTGATACAGAACCTTTCACTGGGACCTGAGGCTCACTGATTAAAGCTGCTAGCCAGTGAGCCCCAGGGAGCTCTATCTCTACCTCTAGTGCTGGTGTTACAAGGGCCTGTGCCATCACGCCCAGGTTTGCATGATATTGGGGATCAAATGTAGGTTTTCACGCTCAGACTACAAGTACTTTATCCACTGAGCTATCTTTCCAGTCCTATATCAGGACTTAATGTCTGTGATATGTACTTAAAGTAACACTAGACAAAAATTCCTTTCATTGATTGGTTGGCTATGAGAGTTGGCTTAGGTCTCCCCAGAGTTACACAACCAGAGGTTCTTACTCATTTCTTCCACACTGGTGGGGTTGAGACAGGGGCTAGTGGGTTTTCTTCTCATAACAACTGGTAATACAAACACTAGATAACATTTCCTTTCTACTTTGTTCTAGAATAAAGGTTTTCATCAGAAATATAAGTCTAACAGAAGCCTTGAACAATATCCTTCATCATGTTATTGGTTTTCTTTCTGTTTAATCCTTTCAAAGGAAAATTGAGACTTAACACTGACATGCACAACTGTCAAAAATGTGCTAATACACAAGGCTATTAAATGCTTTATCAATGGGAGCTTCCTACAAATGCTACCTACTTGAAACCTTTCTTTTCCACCTGGTCAGGAGCTCAGCAAAGACGAGCAAGATGATTAATTAGCCCACGGTTTACTTTGTGACCTCATTAGGCCTACACAGTCCTTTTTTTCTTCCTGTGACAAACTCCCTGCTGTTCACAGGACTCAGGCCAAATACCGGGTCCAAGTGTGGTAAGTGGCCCATACTTACGCATTGAAGCGTGCTCGGACCACCACGCGGCAGAAGTTTCTGAATCTGTGCTCCCGCCCCACAATGAAGAGTGGCTTGTCGAAGTATGGGTGGTTCTCTCGAAGTTCCTCTTCTTGCACTTTCCTTCAAGGGAACATTTATGGGATGAGAAGAAGGCCCAGAGAAAAATCCACTCTCAAATGAGAGCCTTGGGACACAGCCACATGGTACCTTTTCATCTCTGCTTGCTCCTTCTTCTCCTGTATCATCTTTATTTCACTGTCTTCTCTTTGTGCATTTCTGTATCGCACTGTATTTGAATGCTAGAAATAAAAGTTATGTGTATAGTGGAAGACTTTTGAAAGCCTAAAAGGCTATTTTCTAAATTAAAACCAACATTTCTGTTTATATATGCACACTATATGCAGATTATAACATATATGATAGCTATACTGTTTTATATATATATACATATATATCATACCATATGCATATTGTTTAATGACCATGAATATCTTGACAACTGAATTTTCCCTCTAAAATACAAAATGCTTAGCGTATACATATTGAAATTTCATGGTGTGCTAGGCCCTATCATACTGCTGAGGTTATAACAAAAGATTAAAAATTAAATCAGAATAAATAAGTTAGAGGATGTATAGTGTTGTACTTAGAAAAAAAGTGGGACTGAGGTTGGAGCTCAGTTGCTGGAGTTCTTTCTTAGCATGCACAAAGCCCTGGGTTCCATCCCCAGAAGTACATAAGTTTGGCATGGTGGTAACACTGTGCCAGAGGATCAGAAATTCAAGGTAATCCTTGGCGACATAGTGTATTTTAGATCAATCTGGGCTATAGGAGTCCCTTTGTGGAGTGTGTGTCAACATACATCTCCAAAACCTTGTTCTTACTGAACACTTAAGTAGACTGTGCATTTCTACTGGACCACTTAAACAAAAGAACCAGGAATCAATAAATACTGCTCATTATTAGCTCTTGGTATTAATGGTCTCAATTCCCACAACAAAAAGACATAGAATAACAGACAAGAATATATAAATATAACCCACAGGACCCATTTGGTGTTAAGTATATGTATATGCCTTTAAGGATGAACACTTAGCACTGGATAAGTAATTAGAGCATCATCCCTGGAGAAGATAGACTCTTCCTCTTTCATTGCATGTAGTTTCTTCATCTATGGGTGAGGCCTTGTGAGATTTCCCCCACCCACATTGGCATGTCAACTGGTATTGGGTTCAGCTCTTGTTTATGCCACCTCATTGGTGAGATTCCACTGGTGCAGTTTCACTGTCCTATGTAAAAGATACAATCTCACAGGAGACATCCTGGTCCTCTATCTCACAATCTTTCTGCTTTTCCTTCTGCAGTATTCCCTGCACCTTAGCTGTAGGAGCTGTGTTGTAGATATATCACTTGGGGCCAGGAACTCATAGCCAGTTGTTCTCTGCATTTTGTGTTATTCTTTTTAACTGAGGCATGTGCTCTGCATGGGATGTCTGTATTTTTTCAGGTAATGGTCTATTTTTAGTACTTGGCCATGTGATTTGCTTTCTGAATTTCCTGATTCCCTCTAATAGGAAAACATTTAAAGATGATAGGAAAACTCAGGCATGAGAACTGTCTAAGAAATCATTTAAATACATATTCATAATCAAGTTTCCAAAATCCAAGGCATAGCTTAGAACTCACATCTTGAGTTAAAGTTTCAAGAGATTTGCCCCTGCTGATCCTCTGGCTGTTGGATCCATGTCTTAGTGACCTAGAACAACCACAGTCATGTCAAAACATCTCAAGAACAAATTTTGACTTGTAGTAAATAATTATGAGTAAAAGATTAATTTTCCTGATATATCAGAAATGACTTCATTTCTTTGTAAAGCATAAGCTTGTGGTCTATCCACTGGTCTTTGATCCCATCTAACAAGTTTTCAGATTTTTGTTCTTTCTGATCTTAAAAGTGAGACTTTAGCTATCACTAAGGAAAGAATCTTTGAAGTAAAGATTTTTAAATCTTTGAATCAGTTAGGGAATTTCTTTATTGTTACCACCAGCAGCTAGAACCAGGTCCTCACTATGCCTGCCTGCCAACCAGGGTAGAGGCCTGGGCTTTGTACTGAGACACACTTGTAAAGTCCTTTCCTGGATGTCTCTGGAGTTCATCTTCCTGGAGTATTTACCTGCGCTCCTGGCGGATGTGATGCTGCACACTAAGGATTGACCTCTCCTTTGCTGGCTGCCCCTCGAATGATCCGCTCAGCATGCGCTGTCGAGTGCAAGCTCTTGCAAAAGAAAGAAACCCTAGATAAATGCATGGTTTGGACACGCAGGATGAATAATACATTACTGCTCGTGGCTCTTATTAATTTTAAGGAAACACCAATGATAAAGCAAAATACAGCCAATAACACATAGAGGAAAATGACCTTTAGGCTTTGTGTCACAAACACAAAGCACAAGTTCCACAGCCAAAAGGAATGAAAAGATAAACAGAAAGCAGCCGTTCCTTCTTGCCCTCTTCCTTCAAATTCCCAGTACAAAACCATGGCAAGCTCTCTATAAGGATCATGTCAGCAGCAGGGCCAGTCTTGATATTGATTTCAAGCTTAAACATAGAGATCTCTATGAGCCCTCAGGGAAGGTTTTTTTTTTTCTTTCCAGCTGGACCCCTGGATTGATGACATATATCTTCAGAAGATGTTTGAATCCACTTAGTGCTGCCTATATGTGCAATGGGTGTAGGGTCATCTACTGGAGCATGTGCAGCTTTTTTGGGGGGTTCATATTGCTGAACAAAGTTTACTGCCCTTCTCCCAGCAGCTATCAATTGCCAATAGCATCTCAGGTAGGGGTGGGGCTTCATGAAGCCCTTCCCCATCTATGCTGGGATTATGGTTGACTTGCTATTATGTAGGTCTTGTACATGTATTACCCAGATGCTGTGAGTTCANGTGTACAATGGCCCTGTTATATCCTGAAAATACTGTTTTGCTGAAGACATCCACTATTTCTGGCTCTTACATTCTTCTGCCTCCTCTTTCACAATACTTCCTGAGCCTTTGGGGGACTTTGATGGGGCTGGCAAGATGGCTCAGTGATTAAAGCAATTGCTATGTAAACTTGAGGATGGGAATTCAGACACCTAGAACCCACATAAATGCCAGCCAGGTGGGCATGGCAGCTCAACTCTCATTCCAGGTGTCTCAGAAAGTAAAGACATGGAATCTCCTACATGCATGTACACACATATGCACATGCACCTGTACATACATATTCACCAATACACTCACAAACCTCAATGCACATACACACAACCACACACATACAATAAAAATGCTTTTGCTACAGAGGAAGATAATCATAGTGTATATCCTTGAAAAAAGTGTCACAAATCCAATGAATATAAATGCATTACCAGAGAAAAGATCCAAAGATTCCTGCTGTTACTTTAATAAGGAGCAGGGACCACTTTGGGGATACACCCACATTTTACCACACAGGAGGATCTGTTGCATGGTAGAGGAAAACTGTACTCATTTCTAGAACTACAATGATACTGCATAAAAAAATGTGTTTCTAGATTCACCTCAGTTAACAAAAGTCAAGCAAAGTCTCCAGTTTCTAGGGTGGGTTTTTGGAAAATAGACTGAAAAACATAAAGTCATTTTGAGAATGCCTATTTGGAGTAGGTGTTATTGTCCTTTAGATGTCTAGACCCCCATCAATCTGTGTAAACCACTAGGATTTAACTTTCAGCCACTGTCATGTAACTTTTACTCTTTTATTACAATACTCATCCCCTAAATCATTGAGACCTGTGGGCCTTAAACACAAAACACATCCAACCTAATTAGAACATGTCTAAATGTGAGGGCCCTTCCTGTAATGGAAACAGAAGAAAGCAATAGTCTCAGGCTTAGTATTGTAAGTATTGTGGGGTTACGTGCCCAATAGCTCAGACTGAAAATGGTTGACATACTTGCTAGGAAGTGTGTTACTACTGTGCCTGTTGACTCCAGGCCCTGGTGGCCTCTGTGAAGCATTCAGTGCCCTCCCTGATTGAACAGAGTCATCAAGTCTCCCTGGGTCCATGGTGCCCTTTCACTATGGCTCCCTTTTCTCTCTTCCCCCAACAATACGGCTTGAAGAAGTGAGGAGAAAGTTAGATTCCTACTTCCTTTTTGTCTTTTGACTAATGTTTTTCTCTTTGGATCTAAGAAATTCAGAAAATTATACAAGGGGAGGCTGGAGTTTCATCACACACGGGAATTACAGTCTCTGGATGATTCATATACTGAGCACAGGTGTTGGTTTTCAGTTCCATATTGCAATCAGAAAACCTTTGCTCAAATGGGCTAGAGTAGCCAAACATTTGCTTTAATTTCTTTTCCACAAATTTTCTCCTATGTTCACAGCAATATTTATTAAGCAAGAATTAAATGCCCAATAACTATGAGTTTCTTATTAACAAGCAGCTTAACTTGTAAGACAGGAAGTCAAGAGATCCTTTGGAGCCCAGCACAGACCTGGCTGGCTTCTGGTTCTTCAGTGGTAAGTCTCCATCTGAGACTTCCTGTTCCCTGAGCAGAGCTTCCTGCTCACCTTCTTCCTAACTCCAAGGCTCCCACATAATCTAAGCAAAATGAAACCAGGCTCATAGACCCCACCTCCCCGTGTTGAGAGGTCACCTTCAGCACTTCAGTGTCTTTGTATTGTTGCCCCTAACTCTCTTTCTGGTTGGTCTCCCTGACTGTGCCTCCTCCACACCTGTGTAAAATTAAAATTAATGCCTCTCCATCATCACTCTTGTTTAGTCTATTGTTGAGTAAATGCTCTGACATCACATTCCTTTCATTGGGCAAGCCTATAACATTTGAATTAAAAAACTATAGGTAAAAGCCAGTCTTTCTAAGCTAAAAACTGAGAGCTAATATTCTTTTAGCAAATTGTAAAATATGCATTTGAGTAAAGGCACTAGTTGGGGCAGATTACAGGAAGTGTATTTGAAGGTTTCTGAAGGAATATCCTTCCACCCAAGTGTAATGGCAGGATTCTATTAAAAATAAAAAATGAAACTCTCTTCAAGGCCTCTTCAAGGCATGCTCTTCTGTGGCTTATAAAGTCTACTTATCTTTCAGCATTGTCTCATAGGAAACAGGTAAGAATATAGATGAAATGATTTCTTTGTACATACATTAATTCATCTAAAAGCATGTGGAAATTCCTAATTCCACTGTACAATAAGAATAGAAGTCAAATTAATGAATAGAGGAAGACCCTCAGATAGGGGGAGATGAGTCTGGAACAGGAGGTGGAGTAGGACACAAGGGTGGAAAGAAAACATGAAGAACAACACTTTGGTTCTGAGACCAATTGAATAAAGAAACAGGCTGAACATGCCATGTTAGTATGTTTCATTGTACATCAAACAGATTCAGGCTTAAACTGTGCCACATTTGTTGGTAATGTAAAGGTCTTGCTATTTTGGAAAGCAGTAATAATGGGGGAAAAGGTGTTTCTATCAATTGGATGTGGAAAAATGAAAGATGTTGTCCTACTCTCCTTCCATTTTTTTATTTAGTCTTAGTCCCTGGCCCATGGTGAGTACCACTCCCATTCAGTGTGGGTCTTTCCACTTTTGTTAATGCTCTCTAAAATTCTAAAATTGCCCTCACAGATATAACCAAAAGGTTGTTTTCTAGGTGATTCTAAGTCTCATTAAGTTGACAATCAATCAAGATAAACTATTATCCAACAGCTCTGAAAGAATCTCAATTTATCTAACACCTTGTGAGGATCTGACTCTCCTAGCGAATGACCTAGGAAGAGAATGCTCCATCAGTCCAAATGCATGCAGCGCTGTCAGAGGCCCAAGGCTAGGGAATCAGCTATGTGCTATGCCCAGATTTTTCACCAAAAATGTAAGACATGAAATATAGTGTCCAAATCTCCAAGTCTGNAATTATTTGTTATGCAGTAAACTGGTATCTAACACAGCTATTTCCAGTGCCTTAAACCCTTCAACTTCCTATTGTTCTTCAGAAAAAGATTAACTCAGAACCTCAGTGTGACTTCCAAAGTCTTGTTGGCATCCTCCTAATCTTACCCTTTCTGATCTCTTCTTTTACCAGCAGGGATTCCATTCTCTCATGCTATTCTCTTTGGTTCTTCAGCTCTACACATAGACCAGACTCTCAAAGCTCCAAGAGAGCAAGCATGGTTTTATTTAAAGTTGTTGAGTATTGTTTTTCAGTCCTTGAACAAAGAAAGTGCTCCATAAATACTTAATGAATGAACCTTGAAATGCTGCAAAGATCAAATATTTTAATTTATTTGACACATTCTTACTTATGAAGAATCAAAGCCAGAAGTAACATAGAATGCCTTTATAGACACTTTTGATGGAGTTATAATCTTAACCTTACTTCAAGTTGAAATACTACATCACTTAAGTTGAATAGGCTGCATACCTAGAATAGATAAGACATGGAGACAGTAATAAGAAAAAGAACACCTCAGATGTTGCTTCTCATAAGTAGAAAATTTGTTTTTATGTGTTGTCTGTGCAAACTGGTGGCAGAGCATATAAGCAGGTATGGAGTTGAGACTCTAAGAGCTGAGCTCATTTCAGTCATCAACCTAAGAGTAGGTCCATCACTGGGAACTGGATCCCCATATATCTCAGCTTACAGAAATCTGTTGACAAATGAAGGACTCAGGAATGCAGGATGTTTACCCCCAACCTGAGAAATGAATGTGGACATATTTCTAGGAGAGAGATGGATGTCCTTAAATGGCAAGCTATAATTGGCCAGTATAAATTTTCACTAATTTTTGTGTGTATCTTGGCCTCATTGAAAGATCAAGGAGAANAGTTTTGTGAAGAAAATATCCATTGGCTTGCTGCTCAGAGAAAAAACAGAGCTGATCATATCAACAAAGCACTTTAGCCTTCAGGCACAGTCTCTCCTTCTTTGAGGAAACACTAGACAGAGTGGAGATGCCAAGGTCTCTGTATCTTCCCTGCATCTTTTCTTAATGGAAAGTCTGAGAAGACTGTGCAAGTTTCTGTGCAAACTGATGGAACATTGTGCAAACAAGGGCTTTCTTAGGAAGTCTATCTAGTGGCTTAATATTAAAAACAACAACAACAAAAAGCCCAAGTCTGCCTGCCTGGCTTCTGGAACTAAGAGGCACAAGGCTCTGTCTAGTGAAAAATAATGAAGTCTTTTGTCTTGTGTGAGTGAGGAGACCCTCCATTATGCAGGCATATGTAATCTCTTTATTCCTGTTCCCTGGAGGAGAATTACAGAGAGGCATTTTCCTTTTCCCAGTTGGGGTTAATGTTATGCCCTCTCTACCTTTGAAAGTAAAACAAGATGAGGACCCCTGATGATGACTCAAATGTGGGAATATTCCTCAGCAAACACACATTCCCAGTTGCAAAAATATTACCCCTGGTTTCTTGCCAAGCCTTTGAAAAAAACATATGAAAGATTGATTCTTTTCCCCCACCTCCCCGCATTGCCTTTGTGGTGTGGAATTTCAATTGCCCCTTATATGACAGCCACATATATAATCTTTTCTAGGAGCTGGGAGCAGAGAATTGTGTCTTAAGAAATTGTCTCTATTTTTCTTGACATTCCTCCATCAAAAATATTTTTAAATTGGCCCAAAGATGATGGGTATAAGAGTGATCTTTGGAGTTTTATTAGCCTTTAAACACCACTAGTTGTTTATAGACACAGTAGCAGGGGGTCCTCTGTTCCTTTCTTTGTTTTCATGTCTTCTTTCTTAATGTTCCAGAACAAGGGTGTGGGAAAAGCCTGCACATTCTGTAATGAAAGAGAGGCCTAGGAGTCTTCAAATTATTTTTACTCATTATAGAAAAGTTAGATTACACGAGACCATCTGTAGTAAATGTAATTACCACCCAAAGGAATTTCAATGTGACTTTGCAGAGCATTGAAGTTGAAGGGTTTTACTAAAATTCGGAGCTCCACAGGTAATATGCTTTTAAGTATTATCAGATGTTGGTTAATGTGATGTAACCACATCATCAGACAATTGGAAAACAGTCCTCTAGTGGCAATTATGTAAAATTACGAGTGGATAAGAATCAAGAGAAGAGAAAATGGGTATTTCCTGGGATTGGCTCCTACCTGACAACATTGGGTGACAGTGTGATTATCCAAGGTGGAGGCAACAGCAGATAGTAATGGGGAAGCCCCTGGTGATGGGCTCTTGCTGAGATGAGGAAAAGTTGTCTTTTTATTGGAGTGAGTACCACTATTTAATTCAGCCCCATCCTGGGTAGAAGGATATCATTTTTAAACAGCAGTAGCAGGTTAGGTCTTTCCATTTCTGCATTATTTACAAAAATGTTCTTACAGATAGATAAGTAAATGCAAGGATGACCTCATTGTAGATTGAAAAGAAATTTTCAATGTCTTTATCTTACAAATTGTCATAAACAAAAAAGAAAATCAACTCATGGGAAATCCATGTGTTTGGTGGACCTATTGAAGTCCAACAAGTAAAATATATAACCCCAAAACTATTCACTGGGGTTCAAATTTTGTAACCCAGCTACTATCTCAGAAACATATATATTATAAGGTAATGATGTAACTTTAGTTTTTGGGGTGTGTGTGTGTGTGTGTGTGTGTGTGTGTGTGTGTGTGTGTGTCTGTGGTGAATGTGGGTGCATATGTATGTGTGCTGCATACGTGCATATGTGTTAAGTGTGCTGGTGACTTCCTCTATCACTGCTTTACTGTCTTTCACTAAGCCAGTAGATGCTCATTTGAGCATACTATTTGACCAGTGAGCTCTTGGGATATACCTGTCTCTATCCCTCCAATACTTGAATTATAAGCATGCACAGCCATGGCCAGATAGTTATATGGGTCCTGAGGATTTGAACTCATGTCTTCATGCTTGCAAGCAAGCATTCTTACTCGCTGAGCCAACCCCCTGAACTTTCTATAATTTAATACAAATAAAAATTTGAAAATGTATAGTCCAACTTTCTCATAGATATGAATTTTAATTTTCTGTATTATTACTTCATAACACAGAGACAAAACAGTTAAAGCAGGATCTTATTAAAATAACTTTCATATTCAAACTCTACCTTTCNAGGATGTTGTATGGCTGGAATTATCCAGTGGGAATCATTTAGCCTTTTCAGACCAAATTCTTTCATAAGTAGTATGCAATTATATTTCCTCCATGTCTTAAAANGGTCTTTTCTTTTTTAGTAGTGAATAATATTCCATTGCTGGGATATGCCACAGTTTATTTTATCTAAAATTTTGTTTTACTTTATTTATTGTTATTATCATGTGTGTGTGTATGCATAGTGTTTGTGTTTTTGTGTGCCAGCACCATGGTGCATGTGTGATGGTCAGAGGATAGCCTTCAGGAGTTGGTTCACTCCTACTTAGGTTCTGGGGCTTAAAACTCATGCAGGTTTGCACAGTCAGGGCTTTTTCCCCATTGAGCCAACTGACTGGTCAAGTCCCAATGGTTTACTTATCCACTCATACATGGATGAACATCTAGTTGCTTCCAAGTTAGAGAATTATGAATAAAGCTACCCTAAATGTCTGTTTACTACAGATATTTATATCAATATGTGTCCCTGTATGTTTCTGAGGAAAGTAAAAAACTTCCAGTAGCAAGATCTAATCTCTGTGACCTTAACCCACAGCACCCTGATAATCTCTTGGGTTCAGCATTGTTACAGTCATATTTGTACTTTCCCCAAAATAGTTACACATCAGACACTAACTCAAAAGAAAAATCCAATATTTTGGTTATCACACTACCCAATAGAGGATCTCTAGAATACATTCTTTTAATTCAACTTGTGGTAACCTCCAGGAACATAAGGAGGCCTAGTACATTCTTGATATACAAAACCCCATAGATTGTCTGTTTTTTCTACATGCTCAGCAGTCATGTTGCCACAGTCCCAAATTCAACCTGCTTCTCTGCTTTATGCCTTGGTACCTCCTTTGTGTCATGCATGACCCTTATGGTTTGGGGCTAATAGTAAATATGATAAGCACAGTGATACTGCGATCATCAGTGTGATAACCAGCTGAGACATCTATGAAGTGACTGACGGGCAGGTGGCATTTACAGCATGTATATACCAGACAAAAAGAACACTCATGCCCCAGGCAGGATGGAGCAGGACAGTAAGAAATGTTACTCAGAACAACAGAGGATTAAAAAGAATTTACAATTTAAAAATTGCTTATTTCTGGAGTTTTCCACTTTATTTTTGACTGTGGCGACTGATAATCCAAATGAAAACCATGTGACTGTGGAAGGGAAAAAACTATATTTACAATTTATCACTTTGAAATCTTTGCTATTTTTGTTTTATACAAATATATGTACATACTTCACATTTTATTCTTTTATTTTATAGTTTCTAAATAAACTTAATTTGTATCTATGTCCTCAGTTTCTTTATCTACAAATAGTGTATTATGATTAGTTTTCAAGACTAGTGTCAAGAAATGCTAGGAAGTAGGCAGTCTTAATAGGACCATGAACATAAATATTTATGTTATTAATTACTAATACTATATTCTTAAAAATTTGGCTTATTCTTGCAAAATGTTGGTTATTGCTGTCTCAGGAGACTGAACCAAACTGAGTGCTTTAAGGTTTTCTGTCCCTTTCCTCTCATTTCCAGGGTCATTTGGGGTTCCTCTCTCCCTCAGCCGAAGCTCACTGCCAAGGAGTGATTGAAGCTACAGAGGGTGGGGTGGATGGATGGAATGGGTGGGATGCAGCCTATCAGTTCCTCTGTCAGATACATCAGTGTATCTGTAGTGCTAGATTCACTGCCTTGCTAGACATGCCCAGAATGTGCTGGGAGCTGCAGAGACAAGAGTATGACCTCGCCAAGTTTGCTGAATGGGAGGGCTAACCAACAAGGTGGTGCTTTGAAAAGCAGAAATTGCTGAATGGAGAAAAGCAAAAAGACTACAATGCCTGATATGTAGGAGATGCCACAAAAATTCTTGATGGATGGGTGACTAAGGGGCACTCTCAGGAAAAATAATCTATCTCAGAGGGCTGGAGAGATGGCTCAGTTGTTAGGAAAACTGGCTGCTCTTGCATAGGACCTGGGTTCAATAACCAGTATCTGCATGGTGGCTCACAACCTATTCTAGGGGATCCCAAAAACCTCTTCTGGCCTCCACAGGCACCACACACACACATGATGCACAAACTTACATGCAGAAAAAATGCACATATACATAAAATACAATACTTAAAAATGTAAATGATGCCCATAAAATGATATCCAGGAACAAAGGCAGTGCTCCATATTATCTTTTGCACACTTCATCTTAGCTCTAATTAAAGAGACTTTAGACTTTCAATAATAATTATTCTAAGTGCATAGTGCCATTAATCAAATATCAGGATACAGATACTCAAGCTGATCATTTGCCAAGGTTATAAAGATAACTGTTTGGCTAATGAGGCACTCAGGAAAAATCACAAAAGGACAGACCTTTTTGGAGTACTGTACAATATTTAATTGCTTTTTGTGTGGGATATTTCTCTATTCACTGATGCTTGTGAGAATGAGTGCATTTTTGCTTGATTTGGGGCTTTGGATTAGAGCAAGCCTCTGCAGAGGTAGCAGTGCTTTGAAAACGTGTGTCCATTATTTTTTCTCTGATGCTGAGAAAAGTTCACAGGAATTTAGAAGGAAGTGATCTTCAGTGGAGCTCAATGGTAGCATCCAAGTCAGAACAGTTGTGGAGTGAGGTATGAGCAGCAACCTTAGATTCTATGATTGAGGTGGAGAGCTGCTCCTTCCTTCTCCCAACCCTCTCTAGGTATATCTTGAGGAAACAGTGTGGGTGCTATTTGGCTACCTGACTTGGAGCTGCACAGACATGACACACCTTCTTCACATCAAAACAGTCAGAAATACATTTCTACTACCCAAAATGTTAATTAAATTTATAAAAATATCCAGTAAAAGGACATGAGTTAAAGATAATTTGGGGTGCGAATGGGTGACTTTACTGAAGAGTGACATCCTTGGCCTCTAGGGGTCTTAGATGTTTTCTCTAGTGGATGGAATTTCCTGTTAGTAGCAATAGGTATGGCACACTGGTCTGTTGTTTGGTAGAAGATGGCTATTTTGAAATGTATGNAATCCCCATCAAAATCCCAACACAGTTCTTCACAGACTTGGAAAGAACAATACTCAACTTCAAATGGAAAAACAAAAAACCCAGGATAGCTAAAAGAACCCTGTACAATAAAGCAACCTCTGGAGGCATCACGATCCCTGACTTCAAGCTCTATTATAAAGCTGTAGTAATAAAAACAGCTTGGTACTG
>LZPO01044810.1:3936-20184 GCA_001675575.1 Neotoma lepida | reverse complement strand
TGGAGTGTCTAAGGGGTGGGGGTGGGGGAGTAAAAGGAGGGATGAGAGAGGGATCTGTGGTTGTTACGTAAAATGAATAAAAAAATAAAAAAACCCACGAATTGTGGTAAACATACTTAAAAGAATTTACATCTTACCAGCTTTAAGCCTATAATTCAGTTGGTTTGCACTGCTGTGCAACAGACTTCTAGAACTTTCTTATTTCGCAAAGTTGGAACTCTGTTCCCATTGAACAACAGCCCTTTTATCCATCTCCAATTTCTGGCAAGCAACTTCATATTGTGTGTCTATGGACTTGATTGCACAGATGTTCATTTAACCCAGGTAAGTGGAATGGTACAGTGTATGACTTTTTATGACAGGTTGCTACATGAATTGTGATGACATCAAGGTATGTGTTGGAACTTCCACTCTTTTGTGGCTGCTCTCCTTCATGCCCTCTTCCTCCAACCTTGTTTATTACTTCCTCTGCCTTCAGATCCTGTCATACCCCATGCCTGTGATGAATGTCCCCAATTTCACAAGCCATATTGCCTGTCTGCTGCCCAAACCCCTTACTCATCATCACTACTGACTACAGTTTGTTTACTTGTCAACTTTCCCACTATCTCATAAGCTATTTAAAGGTAGAGACAGTTTTCTGTTTTCTATACACATGTNCATGTGTATGTGTGTGTATACCTGTTGCCAACAGATTGAAGAGTTAATCTCTGCTCAACAACATCTCAATNATACCACCCTTCTCCACACCCACACTCAACAGTGATGGCTGGATCATGAGTCTGATTATTATCTGACTTTCTGTCTATANATCTGCAGGATGAGAATATGCTGATATCTAAATTTCCTACACAACTTATCCAACCCACTGTCTAGATGTTTCTCATCACTAATGAAAGAACTGGTCCTCCGAGATGGCAGAAGGATACTGGATTAGAGCCATACATTCTGTGTTGTCCCAACTCTGGTACTTAGAAATAACATGAACTGGTGGAAAAGTTTACTTCTCTGAATGTACTTTTAATTTTCAGNATGGAATTTGGTAGGTTGGTATGAAATGCTCTGCACCAGGAATTTTCAGTAGGTAACACTTATTTTTGACTCAACAACACACTCATTTTAAAGTCACATTATCTTGAATTCACTCATGAGAGAGTGACAAAATAGTGAGTATAGGAAGACCTTAATGCAGGTCTTAAGATGCAGCCAGTGGTTAGCTGAATTGTGTCCAAAGCAACACTACTTGCTAGGATCCTGAATTTGGAATGTATGGAAGGCAACAGAGACATAAATTAAAGCTTCAAGGTATAAGAGCATACTTCTTAGAATTCCAATAGGATGTGGGGGGAGAGAAGAATGGAGGAGAGAGAGAGAGAGAGAGAGAGAGAGAGAGAGAGAGAGCGAGAGAGCGAGCTATTGGCTTATGAATTACAGAAGCAGAGAAATTCTATAGTCCTTCCCTCTGCAAGCTGTATATACAAAGAAGCGAAGCAATGTAGCTCCCACAGAGAGCTGATGATGTAGGCTCCAGCCTTGTTATAAATCAGTTGTTTANCTTAAGTCATCTGGCAAAGAGTAAATACAACTTTCACTACCTTTTTGTTCTTTAGGGCCCTCAGAAGTTTTAATGATGTTGCCCATCTAGGAGAAGATCTGCTTTCTTAGGCTATGAATAAAAATGCTAAGCCTTATCAGAAACACTCCTACAGATCCACCCAGAACACTGCTTACTAACTGTGTGGTCATCCGTTAACCCAGGTAACATGATGCAAAAACCAACCATTACGCAAGATAAGGCTAAATAAAAGTACTAATTTGTAACACACNTATCATAGAGTTTTTTGTTGTTTCTGTTTTTNAAAAAATCCCAGTCAAATGTATGCGAAGCAAGTATGATCAGGGTGCATTATATGAAATTCCCAAATAATTAACAAAAATATTTTGTTGGGAAAAAAAATCCTAGTGAACAAGAGCCAGAAGCTATGTGTCCACTTGCCTCTGTGTCGTGGACTCTGTTAAACCTTGAACCAGGATTTTATGAGATAGAATGTGGAGCAGAGGAGCAGTTTTTTTTTTAATTTTATAGCTTTGAATTTAATCTAAACAGACTATCTACTTCTGTTTCCCACGATTCTTTCCCTGAGGCTTCTCTGGATTTTTTCCTCATAGTTTAATGAATTCTATATTGCTTAAAAGAACACCCTTCATATCTCTCTTGCTCTGACTTTGTGTAAAATCATTAAAGCTGTAGAATTTCTTTGTAATTTTCAAAGTTTCTGCTCCCCCACAACCCCTTTTTATCCCTTTTATTACTACACCACTGAGCTTCAAGGTCACCCTCTCTTAACTGATGCCAGAGAACAGTTTGGCCAAGATCTTTTTCTTTATGTTTCTATGTCATCTGACTTGTTTTCTCTCTCTCTTTCTCCCCNTCTCTCTCTCTCNCNCACACACACACAAATACATACTTGTCTTTTCCACAGATCACCATAATCACATTTAGACAACTTCATTTTACAATTTCATGTAGAAAATTAATATACATATAATATAAANTATGTAATTATATAAAGTAATTATAATTATGATTAATTATCAGTAATACCACATAGGAATTTTAAAAGTCTTATGAACAGATTCACTAAATGTCTGACTCACATTTGACATTTATATGGCTTCAGCTTGAGTCAATATAGTTTAGATTTTTAGAGTATGGGCTTTTGGTCCAAATTGCATCAGTTCCAATCCTAGCTTTAACATTTGTTGATTGTTCAACCTTCAGCTCCTTGTGTCCCTTTCCTTTGTCTGTTAGATGGATAATATCTGTACTGAATGGCTATTTTGAGCAGTAATTGAAATTATTTGGCATTTGGCAGTGAGTAGACAGTCAACAACTATTACCATATCAACAAGAATCTACAAACTGGTTATAAACAGTAAAGAATTAAAAGAAAGTTTGAACTGAGCAAAGAATTAGGAATGTGTAATGCTTTCTGTAACTTGAAATATTAGGAGAGTAAACTTTTAACATATCTTTTCTATTCTACTCTCTATGTGGGGATAGTGGTAAAAATAGATGGTAAGAGCCAGATTTCTGTATATAGAAACCTAGTAAATATTTCATGGGGTAATTTTATTGGCAAGTCCAAGAANTCTGTCNGAGACTTGAGATTTTCAGGTACCTCTCCCTGTGATTATAAACATGTGTGTGAAAGTGCATGCTTGCATATGCATAACTATGTGTGTAGTATTTTCTGCAAATGATGCAACCTCAAAGGCTAAGATCACTAAAAAAGAGGAAGACAATGAATATTTTAAAATGATGCAATTTTAAAAATAATCATTATTTATAATCTTATAATTTTAAGTATATGTGTGTGTGAACCTTTGTGAGGTTATGTGCACCACATTTGCAGGAGACCTCAAGGAAGAGAAGAATGGGTTGAATCCCTTGGAGCTGGAGTTGCAGGTGTTTGTGAGCTGCTACATGGAACTTGGGTCCTCTGTAAGAGCAGCAATCTCTCTAGTCCCATCCAAAGGATACAGTTTTCAAAACTAGTGAAAATACAAAATATTCTGTGCAAAAAGGGAAGAAAGAGAACCAGACACATTTTAATTTAGAAAGATACTTTTTGCTCCAGTGGATTTCAAATATGAAATTGAAGGGATTTGGGGTATGAAATTAATAGATGGACTAATTAAATATATAGTTTCAGTCTAGTTATGAATAAATAATAGTCTAAAAGGACTGTTGAAAATGGGATCACTACTTTATTTTCCTTGGAGTTTTCAGAGTTGAAAATGTCTTTAAATCTTCACAGAAAATGCCCCAAATTGGAGGTAAGCACAATTGAATAATCAATCTGATGTACAGAATTTCTAAAAACAAAGACAGATTAAAAAGTGAGGAAAGTGAGATATCAAATAGTTTTTTTTTGTGTGTGTGTGTGTGCATGTGTGCATGCATGATCGTGTATGTGTGCACATGTGTTGAGTGTATGTGCACATGTGGATGCATTTATATGAAGGCCATAGGATAATGTCAGATGTTTTCCTCCTTTGCTTTCTACCTTATTTTTGATATAAGGTCTCTACCTAAACCCAAAGTTCACTAAATTGGTTGGACTGGCTGGCCAGCCTGAACAATTATCTTTTCCCTGCCAGTGCTGGAATTACAGATGCACACCACACATAGCCCTTTACATGAGTGCCTGGGATCTGACCTCATAGTTCACACTTGCACAAGAAGTAGTTTACCAACTGAGCCCTATTGCAAGACTCATAATTTTTAAATTGTTGGTTTTTCATTTTTGGTTAGATAAAATAAATGAAAAGCCCAAAGTGACTAACTGTTGGACATACAAATGTTAAAAAGAAAATTAAATATATTGCACACATATATACAAATTAAAATACTCAAAATATAATCACCATAAAATTTATTTAGGTTTGTGTTCATAGGTTCCAAAAATTTGCTACATACAATTTTTTTACTGCCTTCTAGCAGAAAGAGTATTTTGCAAATGTAGGCTGAATTACTTAGTATTTTACTTATTCAGTGGTTGCTTAATACCACACTAAATCTTGTAGGAGGATCAGTTAGAGAAAATTGAATGGTTTTCATTTTTATGTATTTAATTTTGATGGGAGTATATAAAATATATTCAAGATCTATGAGTGATAAATATGACACACAGGAAAATCCACATATAAATGCCAGATTTGGAAAGCAGCTGATTTTTATTGGTCTTGTTAAATTATGCAGTTGATCAGTTTTGCTGCTGAGCTCACACATAATATATTTTTCTACAAAGGAGTCATGTACAGCATTTCATATCACTAGTGTAGAATAACATCCCAACTCTCACTTGAAGAGCGCTCTGCCTAAGCCACAAAGTGGAAAAAGCAAGCTGACCACAAATCACCATGCATCTGATCTGTGGTCAGAGTCATTTGCCTTCATAGCTCAGGACACGATGGAGCTTTAGGCTTTCTTGGGTATGCTCAGAGCAGGGGTCTTGATGCCGATCATGCTTTTCAACCCCTATGGGCACCCTTGGTGAAATCAGTGGCTTTGACGATGAGAGTATTGCAATGTCAAAGTTTAAAAGGACCATTCAAAAAAATTAAAAAAATACAAACTTAATAGGTTATGTTGCTTTATCTTTTGCAGAATAGGCAAGTTTTAAAAATTCTGAATATGTAAGAGCCTTCACATCATTCCAAAGGTTTGCTTTAGAGTCTTGGGTCTTCTTGTTAACATTTTAACTCATTGGCCAATGTGTGTGTGTGTGTGTGTGTGTGTGTGTGTGTCCAAGGAAATCTCCAAATGTCTCCCATCCCCTTCTTAATAAAGCCAAACACTCCAGCCAAGTGCAAACACTCCACTATACAAGAGAACTATGGAGCTAGTTAACTGATTAGACTTGCCACCTATCTACCATGGATAACATAACTTTTATAAACTCCCATTTCCATTTTTTGATACCATTTCCCCTACTCTGATAGATTCTGGTTTCAAGTATAACAAGACACGTATTCGATCATTTATCTTATTTAATCACTTTGGGCACCCATACTAGATACTCGTCTAGTGTCTAGAAGTCAGACAGTTGCTTTTTAATACTTTTCATGATGAAGACCAAGAGCACTGTATATACTTAGGCAATACGGCAATGTGGCCCTGGGGAGTTTAGTTTCCAAACAACCTTCATTCAATAGAAAAATGATCTCAAAATCCAGTTTATTAAACTATGATCATCTTACTTTTACTCAAAATAATATGAAACTAGCCTTAAGATATTTGTAAAGTAATAGAAAAACACCCCCTGATATTAGTTAGGAGATAAATTNAAAAAAATCACATCAGTTTATTAACTCACACTGCCTCAAAATTTTCAATTAATTTTTTGCTTTGAAGGTCTGAACATCAACATTACTATAAACGCCCTTACTTTTTAACTCCCCCATGCCACTTACTTGTTTGAGCTTCTTTAGATCTTCATCAAGTTCTAAGTTGTCCAAAATAACAGCAACAAACAAACTCAGGAGGATCTATAAAATGGTTAAATAACAATGAAAACACCCACATTCTAAGGTATCAAAAATTCATATATAATATAGAATATTTATCTAAAAGATACTTGATAAAGAATTTCTGTTGAAAATTATAAGTATGCACTATGAATCATTGCATAGACACTTCAAGGTGTTTGTCACACACACAGAACAGGAAATACGAAAGTCACATAAATAATAAAAATATTAATTTACTTCAGGAAGGAAATTTAATAAGGAAGTTATAATTATTTTAATTTAACAACATCATCTCTGATACTAACCTAAGAAAAATATCTGAACTAATGATTAAAAGCTTAATATGCAAAGGTGCTAATTGGATAGTTACTTATAATGATGTAATCCTGGAAATGACATCTAAACTTTTATAAGTAGCTAATACAATTATAGAGAACTCAATGATCAAATGCGTATTGATGTTAGAGATTTCCATGGTGGGAAGTAGTCTCAAAGGTGTCCCACAGTGTTGCTGTTAGCTGCAAACGATGTGTGCTGTAGTCTCTCACACACTGAATATGGAACCAGAAGGTTACAGAAAAGAGGCAATAAAAGGCAATGTCATTTTTTTCCTACTCTCTCTTGGATCAGTGGTTCAGGTGGAAGCCAAGTGCCAAGATATGAGGGAAGCACCATGAAAAATCCCTTCTGCTGATGAACNGAGACTTCTTGCCTGCAGACANCAAGGAACTTTCCAACACTCTTGTGAGAGACTGTCTTGGAGGCAGATACTCAAGTCTTCTAGGTGACCACAGCCCCAGACATCTTGATTGTTACTTAAGGAGACACTGAACCAGACCCAAGCAAGCCTGTTCCAGTTCCCAAATGAGAGAAATTATTCAAGACAATAAAGGTTTCTTTGTTAGTAAGTTCCCAGCATGTGGATAATTTATGATATAGCATTGGGTAACAACTCATGAGNTTATTATGCAGAATTTAGTGACTCACTCTGTTCCAGGTTTAATGAATGAAAAGCAGTGTGTTGGGGGAGGTGAGGCTGTGATAAGAGATGATTGGCTTGGAACTAGTGCCATCATGATTCCTTATTGTGGCCTCATCTTTGGGGAGCCTAGCAGAACGTGAACACAGTTCAGAGTGGTTCAGACCAGAGAGGCCTTTCCTGATGTCACCATGTCTGGCCCACCCCTGTCTTTAGGTCAGGTTCACTTGAGAGTCATCCCACAATTTACTCCAAGCTTAGTTCTGTAAGAAGAACTTCTAACCAGTCTTATTAATAAACACGCGGAACAAGAAATAAGGGTGAAAATCTGACAGAGATCAGAGGAATTAGGAGCAAGCCACCACTCACCAACGCTGCTTCTACTTCCCAGGAGCGAAGCGGAGCAAAGAGCGTGCCTTCCGGTCTNACCTGGCTTTTATACCTGTCTATCTGTTAACTAATTTCCCATCTTCCCAAGCTACATCACTTCCTGTCTTGTCTGCATGGATCTTCAGAACTCTAAGGTTGATACTGGGATTAAAGGCGTGTGCCACCACCTCCTACTGCTAGTTCCCCATGTGACCTTGGAGTCACAGAGAACCAAATGGATTAAGGGCGTNTGCTAACTTGCATGGCTATTGTTTTCTATTAGTGGCTGGCAGCCCCGTTTTTCCTCTGACCCTCAGATAAATTTTATTAGGGAGGACAAATAAGATATCACCACATAGTTCCTTTCCCATGATCTTGGTGATGAAAAACCATGTCTGAGAGGAATCAACATTTCCCTGTATCTTCATGCCAAGTTCTGACGTATCTCCTGAAGCCTCCCAATAGTAAGAGATGCTTCACTGTTAATAGGTAGGTAGGTACTTTAACAGGCCTTATTCCATATCCTGATTCAGCTGGGTTTCCTGTTTCCCCAGGAAACCTGTAAACATACATCCAAAGGGAAAAAAAATCCTTGATGATGGTGGTGGTGGCGAGGTCTATTCCTCTCATTTTCTTAAACAATTCTTTTAGAAAACACGTTCTTTTTTTTTTAAATTAAACATAATTCTTTATTGATTCTTTGGAAATTTCACATCATGCACCCCAATCCCGCTTACCTCTCTGTCTGTCCATATCCACCTCTAACCCATGAAGTACTCCCCCTCAAATTAATTAAAAACAAAATGAACAAACAAAAGTCNACNTCACTCCTCCATTTTCCAAACACTTCTTCATTCATCCTAGTGGCATTGGAAGCTATCACGCAGTATACCCCTTTTGTCCAGTCAGCTTCACCCACAAAATGTTCATTGCTATGAGTTATTGGTCTGGTTCAAGGCCTCTGGATTCTGGTACATGATCATTACTAGGCTCTCATGGAAACTCCTCATGTTTCCATGATATCCTCTTGTTGCCCCAAGTAATGGAGATCCTGTGGTTATTATTCTGNGGGATCAGCANTTTCGNGCACTCCAACAGGGGCAGCTCTTAGGGTGGGCTAACCCAAGGCCCAGGATGTAGGTCTGGGTGGTAGCTGAGTTGGTCGGTCCTGGCCACTGGGACCACCCTCTCAGGAGAGGGGGAGAGCCATCCCAGGGCCATGCTGAGCCAGTTCTGTCCTTCATTGTCCCCGGAATAGCTGGCCTTGCTTGTCACTGGACACTGCCGCAGGGGAGCTGGTATCCCACCCCCTCAACCCCCCACCCCATGGAAGAGCTGACCCGAGCACTGGGAGAGATAGCCCCACCCCTCACCACAAGTGTGGGAGAGCTGGCCCAGATGGCATGGGCCTAGGAGAAAATATGTTCTTACCTGCACATTCTACTCATTATCTTTGAGCTGTGTACAAATAAAGTTACCTCAGACTCTTACTCCTTTATTACCCCAGAAAGGTTTTCCTAAGGACCTGACAGCTGTATCTTTGAAATGTAAACAACCACCAAGGACCTCAGACCCCCATCCTGGTGGGATAACAGGAATCTACATAGGAATCCTGTTCCAAGCTATAAAACGGTTCGTCCTGGAGATAGGCAACTCTATTGTCTCTCTGACAATCAGGACCAGCCTTGACAGCCACTAGGTAAAATTTAAATGAACTATATTTACCAAATAGCACTGTTGAATCTTCTTGAACTTTGCCAGTTTCTATCACTGGAACATGTTTGTGGTGTTGTGATATAGAAGGTGGCACTTCTTTCTGCCTTTGCTATGCCTACTAGGTCACCTGGCATTCCCACCATGGCTCTGGCTCAATGCTTCTTCAAGAATAAAACTGTGATTTTGTGTTTTCTCTCTACCATCTTTATGGAGAGGTTGGCAGCTTAGCAGATTTTACTTTTAATTATTTCTCTAGCACTAGCCAGATGGAGGGCCATTGAAGGACAGTGAGGTTACTCTATTAGATTGATTTTGANAAACAGTTCAGGAGATTCCAGGAATGTATCAGGCATAGTCTAATTGGGACTCAGATACAATATTGCTTTCACAGTGGAGTTTACAATTGAATTCAGCAGGCATAGAGAGTACCTACATAGTTAAGAGCACTATCTGTCTCTTATACACATCTAGATGTGTATTATGGTTCAGGTGAGACCTGGGTTCAGAAACAGGTGCTATCCCTTACTTATTCTGGGGCAATCACTAGCCCATGGAGGTTACTGTACCATTATTTATAAGATGTTATGGCTATAATAGTAAGCTANTATTATTACTATTAATGCAGCTACCATTTCCCTCCATTTAACTCTCTACAAGGAAATTAGATGAGTGATCTAGAATAAAAATATATAGATATGCAAAAATAAACTCTCTTGGTTTTTCTTCATTTCTGTTGATGGCTGAAAATGTATTATTCTACCAATGCAACTCAATTCTTAGGGTCTGTTATGTTAGAATATATGCTTCATTTCTTCAGGAGTGATCTAAGGTCAAACATAGGTGAATCACCTGGCATTTGATCTATTATGATGGGGAGTATTGGTGATGCATTTTTGCAGAGGTGGGGGATCTGGGCTTTTGATCTGCCAATGTGGCTACCACCTCAGCTCTGGAAGCTTCTGTTGAGTTTTGATGCCCAGTGATGTCTTCTGTATGGCTTCTCAGATATGCTGAGGCAAAATGCATACACGTGGTGTCTTCCACTTGAGCATTCATCATCCTAGAGGCCAGGGGTCTTAAAGGCTAGCTGTCAGTAGGACCATAAGTCCTCCAGTGCCTCTAGGAAAGAATCCTTCTTTGCTTCTTGCAGTTTCTGATGATTCCACNTAGTCACTGGTTTTTCTTAGAACATAGTATCAATCTTCAATTCCATCTCACCATGGCCTCTCTTTCTCCCCAACTGTTATCTTCTTCAGTTTCCCATAAAAATATTTTTTAGTGGATTTGGGATCCATCCAGATAACTCAGGATGATTTTATTCTACATTATTAACTAAATTATACCTGCAAAGGTTCCTTTTCCAAAAATTTGAATGTGTTTGTTTTATTTCTTTCTCTTTTTTTTTGGAAATATAATTCCTATACTTCAAACCAACTCATCAGAGTATAAATTNGACAGTAGAAAGTGTAGGGTGACAAGAAGTGATCATGGGCCATACTGACTCTCAATTCTCAGGATAGTTTAGAAGTTCTGCCATTCTTGGGGAATCAAGGCGGACTTGTTCTTTGAGGGTGTCTCAGAAATTGTCTCTATCTAGACCTCCTAAGATTCTAACACTGCCCAGCTGATGATGGCCCATGTGTGACCCTTAACAATCTTCCCCCTCAAGTTCAGGCAAAATGTCCAGCTAGGTCTTGGCTATCCAAATACGCTGATGCCAACACTGTTATTGTCTTTGGTCGGGTGTACCGCTTTCCAAAGCAACACTCTTCTTCTTTCCTTTGTCCCAGAGAAAATCCCTGTTTCCCTAAGATAATTCAGGCTGAAATCTGTAACTGGAACAGAAGTGGGGTGTGTGGCTGCGCAAGGCTGAAGACTGATACCAGAGACTAACGGTTGGTTATTTGCATATCATAAATTTAGTGCTGCACCAGCGCACATGTTAGTTTCTGAAAGCCTATTGGGATGGATGGGTCAAGGGCATCTTAGTTAATGTTTTGAGGCAATGATGAGGGCCTCAAGGATGCACTCAAAGTCACTGAGAAACCAACCTGACTTTGACAGGAAAAGAAATGTGAGAAAGCCATTCCTCCAGGCTGGAGAGCACATGGCTTTTTCNGGAGGAGTTGAGTGGGTGAGTCTAGCCAGAGCTCACCTTCCAAGGATGCTGGGGAGGAGTGAATAGAATCTGGAATATTGCTGGCAATNCCAGCAGTTCCACAGACTGAGGTCAGGGAATGCAAGAGGAGGTTATAACTGTTAACACGAAGAAGTGATGATCATAGTTTCTTTTGTATTGGATTTTTCAAACNTTCAGGCATCTTGTTAGTTGTTCTTGTGTTTAATGCATCTAATGCAGCTAAAAGTATGAATGCAGTTTGAGAGACTGGAGATTAGATACAGAATGTTCTCTTGTTTGAAAAATTCATTATATTTAATATGTTCTTAAAATACATTATATTTCATATGTTCTTTTTAGGGAAAAGGTTACCCTCAGAACAGAAGAGCCAAGATAGATGGGGGCTATGTATTTTCTCCTTGCAGACCCAAGGCTGATTTTAGTTTAGATGAAAGGAGGCAAAACTCACCTCACAAAAGCTTTGGGTTTNCCAGGGAAATAAATGGCAGACAAGATTTGGCAGTAGGAAACCCCAAAGATACAGGATTGAAAATAGTGTTGTAGAAGATTGTTAGCAACAAAATTAAGNCTAGTAAAAGAGAAAGTCAAAGTTTGCTTTAAGTTAACATGAAGATTAATTTCATTCATCAAAGATCTTGGAACATTTAGATGTAAGTTCAATTAGCATAACACTCTGGTGGCAAGGGAAAAACCAGAAGATAGCAGAAAGGACATCCAATATCATGTAAAGCCTAGGCTTCTCCTAAAGCTCAGTTTCATTTCGACATGGGCTCTTGTCCCTAGTGTGAGGTCTATGATAAGATGATAACTTGTCACTCAGGATGAGAGATGAAGAAAGTCTGGACTGAGAATAGTCTCTTGGAAGAGAGATGGAAAGTCCAGGAAACCAAGGTGAGCCTGCAGCTGATTGTAAGGAAGTGAGAATTACTTTGTGGTTCTTTTCTCAGACTCTAATAAGGTGACAATAACCACTGGGATAAAGAAATTGAAGTGAGGAGAGGCTATCAGCTTGCTTTCCATCATGTCTAATTTACCTTGTCAACAATACATCATCTTCCTATAAGCCCAGGGTGGAATTGGAAGGAAGGAACAGGCTGGCCTGGGTGTCAGCCATTTACTAATACAAGGAAGTGGAAATCATGGGAATGCATGTCCTAATACTGAAAGCAAAAGCATTGCTAGATCCTTGGACATTTCTGTTTGTTTTATCTTTACAGAAAGCTGAGGTAATGCTCATTAACTAGGACCCATCACATCCACATCTCTGCTGACTTTCAGTCAATGTCCACTTACTAAGCGTGAATACAACACATACTGTGTCAAAATGTTTTACACAGATGTTAGATGTGGCACATAGGCCCATATGAAACTGCTTATTGATAAAATAAGAATTTTTATGGGGACTTACTGCTCTGATCCTCAAGATCTTCTTCTTGTATATAAAACACTTTATATGTTTTTAAGTCTAAATTATCCAGTCAATCAGCTTTGTTTTGTTACTTACATTCATATAATAATTCAGTTTAGAACATGGCTTATAATTTTAGACCACTTTAAAAATTATTGCTGTAAATAAAAGGAGCCCTTGCTGGCTAACAAAAAAAANNTTTGCTGTAATAGCAGGGTACAAAGCTTCTTTATTCAATATCATTTTCTTTCTCTTTGCTAAAATACCCATATATTTTCAGCAGAATGCTATTAGTTTACCTGGTGCCTTATGACCAAGGAATTCACATATTACAAGTTTTCATTGATGGCTGCTTGCATGTCTAAACATGTCTACAGTATTTGACCGTAGCAATATACACCATAGTATCCACTCTGCTGTAGAACAGTTGACTGGCTTAACATATACACACCTTTATTTTATGTATATTACAAACAGTATGAATCAGAATTTTTTATGAAAAAGCAGAGAATAACATGATACTTCAGTTATTTTTTTAAGATTTCTTTATTTTATGTGTCTGAATGTTTTGCCTATGTCTCTACGTGCACCACATGCATGCAGTGCCTGAGAACACCAGAAAAGGGCACCAGATCCCCTAGANCCAGAATTATAGACATTTGTGAGCTATCATGTAGATACTGGAAACTGAATCTGGGTTCTCTGCAAGAGCAGCTAGTGCTCTTAACCATGGAACCATTATTTCCCTGATCTTGCATATCCAATTCTTAAGTTCCTTAAATTAAAATGCCCATTGCCAAGGTAATTTTTACAGTGACAATAGCTTTAGTGCGAGAATGGTGCATATCAGGTCTCAAAATCTGGGAAGACTATAAATTTTAAGGAAGTGGAGGCTAGGAGTTAGGTTGATGATATGCACACAGATAGGGACAGGGGCCATGCTAGATAAAGGTGGCAAACTTCTGGCTTCTTCCTCACCCTTCAGGCATGACACAAAAGCCTGGCAGGTTTTCTCTCCTGCCTGTAACTCCCCTTCCCGCAAGTTCAAGGATGTGTTTATCCAAAGATGTGGGCCTATCAGCATCCCTGTTTTCCTTTAAACTGACCAGTCCTAAATTAGAGGAAGGAGATCCCTATTCTAATATCTCCTAAGAGCCTTAAGACCCNAGCTCTTCAGTAGAGGCCAGAACTCCATCTTCTCTGCTTTGCAAAGGGTCTCTCTCTCTCTTCCTCTCCCCCCCCCACTCTATGTGTGTGTGTTCTTACTCTAGTTAAAACCTTTATTCACTGGCTGATTATATTTGGTCTGTTTGGGAAATTACTTGTTGAGACCTGTTTGGCTTGAGATTTTTCCTGCCTTTTAATTATTTGACTGGCAAAACAAACCTGATCAAGATCCTTAGACAGTAACAGAAGGGCACAACAAAATACTGGTAGAATTTTGAGCTTCCTGTTTAGTAGATATTTAAAGTTGTTTTTCTAGGTTTAGTGTGGCTTCTGCCCAAGTGTCTCCCAGATGTCTGGCTACTGTCCTATCCCTTAGGATTCTTTTCTCTCTGCCTCTTCCTTTTACTTCTTAGAGTCCAAATTTTCTCTGAGCTAGACATTTTCTGTGGAATCACCTAAGCCAATGGTTTGTTACATTTGATAAGTTCCTATACTTATTTTATAAATTTATATACTTGTTAAATTTTATACTTTTACAGCTGATCCATTAGTTCTTCATCCATTTCAGGCAAATCCAAATAAATGATGAGAGTTGCCTTGCTAATGAGCCTTACTTCCTCAATTACTCTGTCCATCACTCCAATGTCTATACATCAGACTCACTTTTGAAGTAGCATGAAACTGATACCAAAGTTTAAGGCTTCTTTTTAAAAGAGGCCAGACACATAATTGAGGATGGATTGACTTGGTGAGAATTCTGTCACTGTAGCAACATACCCCATATTGCTTTCATTCTATATGTTATGACCCACTCTAAACACATTTCCCTTTCTCTTTTAATTTTTCTTTCTGTTTCCTGTTACTGCTTTGTAAAGGTAGCCTTTTGGCTCAAATGTCACCATTAATTTTAATTTTTCATCTACGGTGAGGTGTGTTGGTGTTACTCATCATTTTCTGTATATAACAGAAGCACAGCAGGAAACTGATACATGCCTCACACTTTGTGTTTGCTTTATCCTTTAATCATTTATAACCACACTATCNTGGGCTTTCTTGTAATTTGCAGTATAAAACAATTTCACTTTTTATATGGGTCAAAAAAACAGTCAAATTTAATCAGAGCAGTATAAAATGGAATATGTTCAACACAGACTCACATTTAAATCATTTAATTTACACTTTCAAATGCACGTCTCTGTGAGCAAAACATGACTATTCACAGCAAGCTGCTGCCACCGAGGCAAAAATCAAGAGATCGCTGTGTTAATTTTGGCACTTCAAAGGTAACGAAAAGACCATCCACAATGAAGGCTTAATTATGTTTTCTCTCCTTTCAGTATTCACATCACATGGCTTTCTTTTGAGACAATAATAAAGGAGGAAAAAAAAANCCTTCAAAGAGGCAGAAAAGGAAAATCTTTTCAACTGTTTAAACCTTCCATGGTTCTTACCCCCAAATCATCAGCAAAAATGGGTGAAAAGATAAATTCAACAAGCAGATGACAAACTGCAACCACTTTGGACAGAAATACTGAACACATACCTGGCAGAAGAGAGTATTTAAAGAACAATGGATAATAATGATGAATATGTTTTTTTTTTTTTTCTGTACACTGGAGCTTGATTGTCATTGTGAGCAGACAAATTGCTGCCCTCAGGAGCATGCAATGTCCTGGCCTGGTGCTGTTCCAGAACTGGCTGCAGCCAAATCTTGTTTTTCTTCCTACCTTTCACATGTCTGTCCCTAAGAAAGCTGGGTCAGGAACTCTCCAGGTTGGTGGCACCACTAATCACATGGAGTAAAAGACTAATTACTCATTAGAGTTTGCACATTTCTGTCAACTTTTCTCCCAAATTGAGCTAGGTGCTTTTTGTAATATTTACTAGAGAAAAAAAGTAATTTACCAAAATTTCTCATTTTAACATAAATTCAGTTTCACAGACAGATCTGTGAAATACAGAGTTTAACTAATAATACGTTTCTCTATTACACAGGCCCATTACTCCATGCACGTGTTGATATGTTGATCTCAAAACTGTCTCTGAAAATAATGGATGAGTTAATTAATAACCATCACCAGGTTTTTGAATGGCTACATTTAAAAGTTCTCACATGAGGTTGATGTGGAAGAACCAGGAAGCACAGCTGACCATGTGGGCACTGATCATACAGCAAGGAACTTGGTGCCATGTCTTTAAACTAGTCCTTGAATGACCAGTCTTAAATATTTCTTATGAGTTTGTGTTGACTAGTGACAATTTCTGAGTAGTTGGGAGACCTAACTAGTTTTGGTGGGGCCAGGACCTATCCCAGGTACATGAACTGGCTTTTTAGAGCCCATTCCCTATGGTGGGATGTAGGGGGGAGGGGCTTAGTCCTGCCCCAACTTGGTTTCCCTGCCTGTTGATTACTCAAGGGAGGCCTTACCCAAT
>LZPO01044809.1:71792-81912 GCA_001675575.1 Neotoma lepida | reverse complement strand
CAAAAGGAGCAGACATCATGGTGCCATTGGTTTTACCAACCTGTGTGTTCAAAGCCACAGTCAAGAAGTTACTTACATCCACCAACTCAGTGAGGCAGGAGAGACACTTGAAAAGCAGCAAGCAGGTGGGGGGAAGGGTAACCATGAGGAAATGTGAGGAATTCAGCAGCCATTCACTGGTGGTGGCCAAGACTTTTCCAGAAAACAAACAAACAAACAAACAAACAAACAAACAAGAAAACCCCTATTTTACTTTTGGTTAGAAACAGATTGTCATGAACTCAACCTTGACCCAGCAGCCCTGTGGACATCCCTTGCTTCTAATCNAATAAGTTCAATGTCCAGTCATGATTTAGTTTTTCATGTTCAATTAGTGAAGTACTTAGGCGTTGGCAAAAGTGACTGCAAGGCTTCTAGATCATTTTAAGAAGGTGAAAGATGGGCAAAATGCCTGGAGTTAGAAAGAAGTCCGTGCAGTGATTGTAGCTGAATAGGAAGAAGCAGACAATTCTGTGTGCACTAGAAAATTCAATTATTTATATAACTGTACACAAGAAATTAGAATTAAAATGTCAGTTTTAAAATACTTGGTTAAGAGGAAGGCACTGGGGAAGAAATGCCACTGCCTAAGAAAGACAAAGCCATGTCAGGTTTATTGTTCCTTCCTGTAAATAGAACCCAAGATTAACAGCTTGCCTAAAAATCATCTTTTGTCTTTTTAAATATTATCAGATTTGTTGATGTGTGGCTAGTCTTATGTCAACTTGACATAAGCTGGAGTTATCTGAAAGGAAGGAACCTCAAATGAGAAAATGCCTCCCTAAAATCCAGCTGTAAGACATTTTCTTAATTAGTGATTGATGGGGAGAAGGCACAGCCCGTGGTGGGTGGTGCCACCCCTGGGCTGGTGGTCCTGCGTTCTACGAGAAAGCAGGCTGAGCAAGCCATGGAGAGCAAGCAAGTAAGCAGCACTCCTCGATGGCCTCCACATCAGCTCCTGCTGCCAGTTTCCTGCCTTGTTTGAGTTCCTGTCTTGACTTCCTTTAATGATGAACAGTGCTGCAGAAATGTAAGCCAAATAAACACTTTTCTTCCCAAGTTGTTTTTGTCATGGTGTTTAATCACAGCAATAGACACCTTAACTAAGACAGTTAAAAATAGTCACACTTTTCCCTTTGAACAAAATTTTAATGTTTTCTCATCTAAACTGGCTCTTTATTTATGTTTAATCATCAATCTCTAGACTGAATTGATGGAAAGTTTGAGTTTGTACAGGACAGTACATATTTTTTTAAACCTCACAGTGCTCTGCAGCCTTACTGCTGTGCTGTTTAAACACAGACACACACACACTGTTCACATTGATTCACTTCTTAAGTTTGATCCTCACACCCTTGTGTTCAAAGTAGTGTTGGCCTTGCTAAGTCAATTAAAAGCCATGAAGGTTCTCTTGTACTGGAGCTAAGTTGTATCTGGCAGATGTGGGAGAATAAAAGATGAGGAAAAGCTGAAGCTGAATGCAGGAAGACACAACAATAAGTTGTTGATGTGGGGTTGTCATGCAAAGCAAAGAGAAAAGTCTGGATAGCAGAGAGCACCTGTGGAAGACTGTGAGAAGGATCTGTATCCATGATCAAGACAAACAGGTGAGAAGAGTAGCGTGTGGGAGAACAGGATGAAATAGTGACAATGCCCGCTGATCATAGTTGGCCACGTAGAATTTTCCAAAGTATGACTGAGCTGATGATATATGAGACTGTTAGCAGCGAGAGAAACGTAGCCCAATAAGAAGTGAAAATATCCACTCTCACCTTATTGGATTATACAGTTAGTATATCCCATACCAGACAATATTTATAATGATATAATATGTCTAGTTTAGAGACACAAGACAATCAGCCACGTGCTTAGTAACATACTCGGTGCTGCTGCTGTTTTTTTTTTAAGCAACCTACATTTCTAAGGTACATGGTTGAGACTGAATTTTATCANGACCCAACTGAAAAGCAATGCAAGGCAGAGGAGCAGATTTCAGCTCTCCTGTGGGATCAGCGTTCTCAGAGCACAGCCCTGCATGATGATAATGAGCAGACAGAGGTGCCTTCAGGACGCCGAGGGAAGGAGGCAGCCACAGTGGCAGAAAACACCCAAGCAGAGTCTGGAATCCTCTCTGGTTTTCCACCCCTCCTCTGGGCTCAGCTCAGCTCAGCTCCTTGTATTTAATCTCCTCCTTCATCAGACTTGTTTCTTCTTTGCCTTCACTGCCATATGGAAGATAGAAACAAATGTTCCCTCACNTGCCAAACTTACAGATGTAGCTTGAGGGGGAAAAAAAGATGAAGAAAATATTCTTTCAGGTTGAGCTTCGAATCTGTTAACCCTGTAAATAGCCAAGGTCCTGGAACAGAAGCCCACGGCTTCTGCTCTATGGAAGAGGCAAAGAACCAACCACACAGAAAGTATCACTTTTTTTTAAATAATGCTTTTACATAGGTCTCATATGTGATATGTAATTCAGTTTTGCTCAGACACCTGAAATTCCAGGGTTATGAAAATATATACTGCAAAATATACTGCAAAAGAATGAAGGCATCAGATGCTATTCAGATTCTCTGGTATCTGGATGAAAATTGTCAACCTGAATGGACGACAGCTCAGATTGGCAGGAGTCCATCTTAATGGCTCAATTTGTAGTCTTTTTTAAAGAAAAAAAGTTTTGGTCTAAAGAGGACACCTAATCTCTGGGGTTTGTATAGGACTGAGACGAATGATTTTTCCTTCTCCAATTACACTCAAGGCACTCATGTCTTCTCTCCTTCTCTTTCTGGCACTTTGTAGTCCTGATGGTTTTGCAGATGGCAAGAGAACCACTACTGATGTCTGTTCTCACCTTTGGTCAATCCCAGGCTTTTTCACCATGTCATAAGTTAAGGACTACAGTCCATTGTCTCAACAAAAAACAGTGACATACTGCTCTGCCAGTCATGTCCAACCACATCCTCCATTTAGTCCTTGAGGGATTATACCCCTGTTATACTTTCAGTATGATTTTTAGCGGTCTTTGGTGATTCCCAGTGTTAATATCCTGTTCACGTGACTGTGGGCCTTTAATTTTGTTTTGGCTTGGTTTGCTTTGGCTTTGATGTGCGACCTTGGTTGACTTTTATGTATATATTCAGTTTTACGGCTTGATTATCAGGCCAATTTTTTTTTGTTACTTGGCTAAAAGTTTCCTTGGAGATGGTTAAATGGTCACCTGCTGCCCAAGTGTCTGCTATGAATCACACCAATAGTACAAAACCCCAGGCACAGCAAAAACAAATTTATCAATTAAAAACCTGTCATGAAGGCCAAATTCCTAGAAGCCAACCCAAAACCAAAGCTCATGAGAAAATTTTGTTTGACAGACTATGATTCCTGAAAGAAGCATCTCTCTAGCACAGGGTAAATCCGTTTAAGCTGTATATGTGTGCATTCGTGCTTGTGTACAAACTTAGGGAGATTCCGAATCAGTGGCATCCATATGGCTTTTGCAAAGATCTCTAGTGTGAGATTGCCCTGCCTCTATCATCTCCTTTACCCTCTTCTTCTCACATCCCTTCCCACTTACACTTTCCTTCCTTCCCAAGTATTCCTTTCCCCCTTCATGCTGCCCTTCTTTAATTATTCTCCTCTTAAATCTCCTCCAGTGTCCATGTCTAGTTTCCTGGTTTCTATAGTCATTACAGTTTAAATACACACATCTTAAAATTCAAAGCTAAGAGCCACAACATAGAAAAACACGTGATGTTTCTCTTTCTGAGTGTGCATTACCTCAAGCAGAATGGTTATTTCCAGCTCTATCCATTTACCTACAAATTTCATTTCTCTTTATAACTGATTAAAGTGACATTGTGTATATACACCACATGTTCATTGTCTATTCATCAGTATATGAACATTTCAGCTGTTTTCATATTCTGGGTATTGTGAATAGGAAAATAAACATGAGTGAACAAGTATTTCTGTGGTAGGATATATAATCCTTTGAGTCTATGTCCAGCAATGATATAGCTGGATTATACTCTAGCTTTTTGAGACACCTCGAGACTTATTTCCATAGTGGATGCACTAGGTTGCACTCCCATTAAAGTGAGTAAGTATTCTTCCTTCCATACATCCATGCCGATATTTGTCAACATTTTCTTTTTTATAAGATTCATTTTTAATTATGTCCATATGCATGGAAGGTGCCCATGAAGAATGGAGGTTTTGTATGCCCTGCAACTGGAACTATAGGTGGCTGTGAGCCACCTGACATGGTCTCTAGGGAAGGGACTTCAATCCTTTGGGAGAGCAATGCATGTTCTTAACAACCAAGTCATCTCTCCAACCCTAAGGGATAGGTTCTCTCTCTCTCTCTCTCTCTCTCTCCTCTCTCTCCTCTCTCTCTCTCTCTGAGACAGGGTCTCACTATGTAGATCAGGCTTATCTTGCCTAGAACTCACTGCCTGACTCCACCTTCCAAGTCCTGGGATTAAATATATGGATCTTTAACTTATTTTCTTAATATCAATCATGCTAACTGGAGCAAGCTAAAAATCTGATAGTGGGTCTGGGTTACCTCACTTGATACAATCTTTTCTGCATCCATTCATTTGCCTGAAATTTTCATTATTTCAGCTTTCTTTAGAGCTGAAAAATATTGCATTGTGTGTATGTAGCACATTTTCATTAGCCACTGATCTGTTGAAGGACACTTAGGNTTGTTTCCATTTCCTGGCTATTGTGAATACAGTGCCAACAAACACTGCTGAGCAAGTATCTGACGAATCGAATGTCAAGTTCTTTAGGCAAATGTCAAGGAGTAATCTAGCTGTGTCAAATGATACGTTTCTTTTTAGGTTTTGAGGAGTCTCAATATTGATTTCTGGAGTGGCGGAAGCAGTTTGCAAACCCAATGGTGAGTGAGGGCGACCTTTTCCCAAAATTGTCACCAGCATTTGTTTTTGGTTAATTTGTTCATCTTAGTCATCTGACTGGGATGAAATGAAATCTCAAAGTTGTTTTGATTTGCTTTTCCCTAATTGCTAAGGATGATCTACACGTTTTGAGATATTTCTTAGGCATTTTTATTTCTTCTCTTGAGAATTTTGTGCTATAATATCTGTTTCCTTGACTCTTTTTTGATTTTTGGATATTCTAGGTATTATTCCTCTGTCAGACATGTAGCTGGCAATGATTATCTCCCATTCTGTGGGTTTCTCAAATGCTGAAAGTTCTCATTCACCTGTGGCTCCTAGCTCCAAATCCTCACCATAAGTATACAACATGGAGTAACTACAGAAACCAGGCAAGTATGAAGGGCCCACAGGCAGGGGTGGGTCTAGGTGGGGTAGGTTTGACAGGGGAATAGTAGGCCAAAGGCGATATGAAATGGGGAATGAAAACAGGGAAGATGCCAACTGGAGAGGAGTGAGGGAGGTCAATACAGATGGTAAAGGAGGGAAAAATAACACCAAGCCTCAAGAAATCATATTGTTTTATATTTACATAAAATCACACACACACACATACACACACAGGGAGAGAGAGAGAGAGAGAGAGAGAGAGAGAGAATGAATGAATCAGTTCATTCCTTTGTTTGACAGCTTGTTTGTTTAAGAAAGTTAAGCCACTTGGGCTAATAATACTCCAGAACCAGACTAAAAAAACTGCTACTAAGCACAAAATACTCCCTTTGAATGGTTGGTCAGGGGAGTCAAAATGACTTCCAAAACAATATAATCAACTTATCCCTTGCTTGCCTCTCAGGGGTTGCTTGAGGACACCACACCCTTAGGACACAAACTTGNATAATTCAAGCTGGATGTGACCTGAAAACCTTTTTCCTGAGGTCTANCTTCCATGGTTTCAAAAAATACTATGTGAGCTGCCAAGGGAGGAACACAATTAAGCAGTCCTGCCCAGCTACAATACCTATGAACCACGAAATGATCAGCAGTGAAGGAAGTGACTCTCACATGTTAGTGGTAACCAATAGAAGATTAATTGGACTTAAGACCAACTCAACAGGAGAGAAATCATGCCTGGGAATGGAAACTTAGGCAGCTTCCTGAGGCTGGTGAGGTCATGGATGTTAGCAAAGAATCAACTATCACTACTCTGATAAACCAGCATAACTCCTTACAACATTCTAACTCTTATCCTTATACTCACAGGAAAGTGTAACTTTCACACCTTGTTAAAGAAGCCTCTGTGGCAAATGGAGACAATCATATTAAACCATAGCTAGACACAATGCAGAAATCAATGGATCATGGGGCTCCTAGATCCAACAGATATGTCTAAAACACAGCTCCTGAATCTACGGCTCAGGAAACATTACTGAAGAGAGCTAAGAGCCAGAAAACTAGGAAGTCTGCTAGGAAACAGTCTCTCCTATAAATAACTACATATACAATAGAGCAGTGGACATATTAATGTAGAAGGTAGACATTTTCACTACAGGCCACTAATGACTGCTATGTGGAAAATTAGCTCTCTTGAGATTGAGTCCTCCTATTGACTGCCCAATGTAGAATGGTCAGCCCTGAAACCATATAAATATGAACAACAAAAAACAGATGAAGTATTAATATATTTCTGCCTACACATTCATACATATATTAATAATAACCAAAGAAAAAGAAGTTATCAGCTTGAGAATTCTATAAAGACATGAAAGGAGCTGGAGGGAGAGTACCAGGGAGGGTGGAAGAAGAAGGATGCAGGAGAAAGTGATGTAATTCTTTTATAATAAAAATATATCTTAAAAAATTTTAAGTTAAATTCAAAATAGTCAGTGGTTTTTCCTTGAGTGCTAAGCTGTTGAATATTTTAAATACAAAAATAATTTAAATATTTAAAATATATTCCTCAGACATTTATATTTCTTCTTTTGAGTACTGTTAAGTTTTGTCATCCATTTTTTATTTAAAAAATTTTATATGATGTATTTTGACTATTTCCTCCCAGCTTACATCAGATCCTCCCCACCTCCCTACCCACNGAACATCATGTTCTTTTCCATGGTCCATTTTTATTTGGGTTATTAATTTTCTTGTTGTTTAGGGTTTTTTAAGTTCTTTCTGTGGTCTATTTACTGATCTTTTGTTAGATGTATAGCTGGAAAATACTTTTTTTTCTATTCTATAGGTTGCCTTTTCACAATCAGATGTAGATTTAAGTTGTTGGTAAGGGCATTCTTATTGGCCCTCAAAATAATATGCTGCATTACCCACAGCTGGTGCATTGAGTAGTTTTGTCATCTTGACACAAGCTTGAGTCACCTGAGAGGAGGGAACCTCAACTGAGAAAATGCCTCCATAAGATCCAGCTGCAGAGCATACTTTAAATTAGTGATTGATGGTGGAGAGCCACGCTCATCGTATGTGCCAACTCTGGGCTGGTGATCCGGAGATCTATAAGAAAGCAGGCTGAGCAAGCCATGATGAGTAAGCCAGTAAGCACCACCCCTCCATAGTTCTGCATCAGCTCCTGCCCTGGTTGAATTCCCATCCAGAATTCCTTTAGTGGTGGACTATGGATATGAAACACAATTGGGTCAAATAAACCCTTTCCTTCCCANTGTGCTGTTGATCATGGCATTTCATATTAGCAGTAGTAACCCTAAGTAAGACAACTGGTCACCTCCAACATTTCAAACCCTAGATGACTGATACTATTCTCAAGTTTAAAGTCACAAGTTTGNGGAAATTGAAGGTAAAAGTCTGTTGCTGAAAACACAACATTCTTGAGTCATAGGATATGGAGAAACGAAGNTGGTACTGACTTTGAAGCTTCATCCCTATTGGTTAGCTTTCATATTGATGGAGGTGCCATGCAGGCTAGTGCAGTAGAAGACCAATCATCAGCTGTGGCCCCTGTGTTATGAGTAACAATAATGACTGACTCNACAAAAATATGTTCATTTGATCCATAGTGACATGAATCTTGTGACAATTACCAACCATTCTCTTANTTGATTTGGGGCCTGATTCACAAGATGGAACTCACACTGGTATTGTTNACCAGGCCAGGTTAGTGGAGAACCTACTCCAACTATTTGACTAAATGGACATAATATTTAATTATCCTCTAAATATTTATCTTTATACCTATCAATTACTATAGTTCTCAAGCTTTGTCAGAGAAACTTCTTTTTTGCAATAGATCAAAATTAATATGGATGCTTACAACTTGTATGGAGAATATGAGATTGTGGAGTGCTCATCCCTAAGCAGGACATATATACAAATCATCCTCCCAAGGAAAAGGAGGCAGAAGACTAAAATAGTCAATGTTTTTAGAAGAAGGCTGTAAGAAAGTGTTATCCAGACATGATAGGGCACACAAGAACTCACAGCCACATGGCTGTGTTCATAAGACCTGTACAATGTCAAGCCGGAAGAAATTACATCACAAAGCTCCCCCCTTACTTGAGGAGCTACCAGTTACTGATGGCTACTGGAGAATTGAGAGCCCAGGCTCCAGTAGAAGGCTCTATACTGACTCAGGTTCTGACAGCACTGAGAGGACTCAGTAGGTTAGAGAGTACATGAAGCTGGAGAGGAAAAGTCGTGATGNGGTATAGGAGGAATTAGAGGGAAGGTACAGGGGTAAGTTTGAGCCAAACACATTGTATACAATATGAGGTGGTTAAAAATAGGATTTAAACTACTCTGCTGATAAGGAGGGAGACATACATTAAATTGAAATGTTTTTACCNGTGAAGTCATTCAAATGGGATATTTGCATTATTAAAAAAAATTCATGTTTAGAAAAANCTTTCCAAAGGTTAATAAATATTNCTGGAAGTTACAGAAGTAAGTAATGATATTGATGATGGTTAGCAAGGTTAATTGTTAGAGACTTTTCTTGGATTTTGAAGCAATGATAGAAAATAAATGAACCTGAAGATTCGTCAAACAGCATAAACTAACATGAAATCCTCTGCATGTGTGTTCATATCAGCTAAAGTACATAAAATCATCCTATGATCAGTGGAGTCCCATGAGCAAGCATGCATGAGAGATGGGAATGTAGACAAAATAAGATACAATGTCAAAAACAAATCTTGGCATTCTGTTGCAAGCAAGAACAGGCCTGAAGAATTTGTTTTACAGGANATAATTACCATGCGGTTATAATGTAGAGAAACATGTCTGGCTTGAGTCCTACAGTGGTGAAAGCTGAACTTATGTAAATACGCATGAGTGACCACCTAGACTAGGGCCATAAAAATGAAAATGTAAGGTATTATTCTAACAAAAAGGCTAAGAGGAAAGTACATATTAACACGGCAGGCTTTGACTGTGATGTTGAGGGTTGGGGAAATAGAAGTAAAACCATAAATAAAAGAGTTTAAGAAAAAAATAAACAGATAAATTTGTATTTAGTACTGAATTTACTGGGCACCAAAAGGAGCAGGAGCTGCAGAGATTTCCTGCATAGTTCTCACTGTTAGGGAAGAAAAAGCATTATCCTGGGGAAATAGGATGTTCCTTGGGCATTATCTCTAATATAACTACCCAGCAGTGGGCTCTGTTGTGGACCTACNGAGGGGAAGGATGTTCCTCTGTACAGGACATCCCATAAGTGCTTACTTAAAGCCATTTCCTGCAGTAGTGCCACATGCAGCCAGTGGGAAAGCTGCCATATGCAGCTACAATGTGTCAACTTTTAGGACCATATGGGCCCAGAATGTATTCTCAGGTGACCTGATTAATTAATGGATGAAATCTAGAAGGGTAGAGTCAGCTTGACCTGCTCCATAATTGTCCATAATGTTAACATATAACAAGTCCTCCTTGAATGAATATGCTCTTTGGTGAAGACCGACCCTAAATTAAGCAAATCTGCCCATTGGTCCTATATTCCTTTTTCCTTGATAGAGCATCTTGAAAGATGATTATGTTATTCCAGGAAATAGCCTAAGATCACCTAGATAATCTCCCTAGAAAGTGTGATCTATGCTTGGTTTCCAGTCATTCCTTCCCTTTCCCATGTCCCCTTCTGAGGACCAGCAGTATACCTTCTAAACCTACAGTGAAGGAATCTTACCAAAGAGTCTCATCCAGCTATGAGCTGTAACCTGCTT
>LZPO01044809.1:53040-67046 GCA_001675575.1 Neotoma lepida | reverse complement strand
TACTGAACTCGTGCAATCAGACTTGGTGGCAAATGCTTTCACCCCTGCCACTTCTGGTCAGCCTAAGTTGACATATTTAAAATGAAATTTAAGCCTATCAGGAATCCTAAAATATGTCTCAAAGAAATTTCAAATCAAGTGAGAACCAAAATGTGAACAGATTATTTGAGAAAGAACATGAAAGAGACTAACAAAGGCCTAGGTACTCCTAAGGTAGATGGGACAGGTAGACAGGTTTGCTAAACAATGATATGAGAAAAACAACATCGGAGAGGACAATAGAACAGAAGATCAGAAGCTCAGTGTGAGACTTCCACGAAGCAGTAAATCCAGCTGACAGAGGAATGGTGTACAGTAGACAGNGTGGAGGGGATGGCACTCCACAGGGAGAAGCAAGGGATCAGCCTGTCTTTTGCTGCTCACTACAGCAAAGGCTAAACATGCATATTTTAATAAAAGGAAACAAATAAGAGAATATTTCACGTTCATGATTTAAGATTGCTTATATGACAGTGGATATGCAATAACTATAAATTAATCTTTGATTACAGTAGTAAAAACTATGAAATGTGTTTTTCAGCTTGTAACACTATAAAAGAGAATGAACAATAGAATGTCTCTCGATAATGTTGAGAGAGGAGGCTGACTCAGATTAGTGTTTAGAAGATAAAATATAGTGTAAATCATATGGAGAAGCACAAGTGCACACAGAATTAGCAAAATAGATGAAAACACTGAGAAGTGAAACTTCACCCTGACCAAATATGTACAAATTTCCTGAAACTACTTAGCAGTCTGAAAAGACAGTTTTATAGGAATTTAGTAGACAAAACAACACCATACACAGGAACACACACACACACACACACACACACACACACACATACACACACACATACATACACACCATGTCATTTTGCTGCAATCTAGATTAAAGTGCAAATTACTTCAACTACTTAAAAAATAATTTGAAATTCTCTTTAAAAATAAGGAGTATCTGCTTTATGACTGAAAGATTTTTATTTCTAACTATATTTTAATTTAAAAAAATATGAAGAGGTAGACAGAGGGAGGAAGCCAGGAAGGAGGGAAGGAAAATGATACCTCTATACTGAGTGCTTACAAACAAGTATTCAGGGTAGCATGTTTGTAANAATCTTTAAAACATTGAAACTCCATAAATCAGGAAGACATAAAATAAATTGTAGTGTTTTCATTNTATGAGTAATATAAATTGTCAATGAAATTAAGTTCTATAACAGATATCATACCATGCATAGATGTGCATGTGCACACATACACACACACTCATGTAAGCACATATGTGCACACATGCACACACACTCATGTAAGCACATATGTGCACACACACACACACACACACACACACACACACCATACACACAGGGGGCTTTCCTCCACCCTCATTGCCACCTGTCTTTACCAACATCCTCACTAAGTTTTTAGGTAATCAAAAATTAGCAGAGAATTGTGCAAAGAGTTTTGTCAAGAGCGAGAAAGAACTGAGGTACTCAATGCCTCGATGCATACTGGAGAGGAATGTACAGTACACTTCCATTCATAATCTGTGAATATGCAAAACCCATGGGAACTGTCCTCAAGTGGACAAGAGTTGTCACCGTAAAACAATCGGGAATGTGCACAGGAAAATGAAAAGACATCATGACACATCCAGTAATCGAGGAATATGTGATTTTATCATGAAAACTCTCTCTACAAAATATAGACACTTCGAGACAAATGTTGAGATTAATAAATAGGTACTTACACAGAGATACATTTTTACATTAAGAGGTAACCAGAGATGACATAATGATGAAATTATGCTTAATATAAAATATATAAGTTAAAAGATTGGAAAACTTCAAATGAAAATCTTATTCAAACAAACAAAAATTTTCAAAGTAAGTAGTATGCAATTATCATAAAAATTAAATAAACATCATGTGTTTTTGTTTTTCTTTTTTAATCTCTACTTGAGATAGACAAAATCTTTTTTCTTTTGGTTAGAGGAAAAAAGAGGGCAATGCCAATTCCATTCTAATTAGCAATGAATTCTGGTATAAAATATGACAGAACACTTCTAAACTAATTATTCAATACTAAGTCTGTAGAATAAGGCATCTTTCCACCCATATCTCAAATGATATGTAATACTGTAATTTCCAAGCAAATACATATTGCTTATATTTTTTTCTACTCTGAAAGTTTTTATTCTTTATTAGAAAGCATTTATTCTGTGAGAATAAATGTTTGTCTTCAAAAGACAAGACACTTCAGAATGTTGAGTACAGACTTTCAGCAACAGGACTANGACATGAGAGACAAGAAATAAGTGAGACAGAAAATTACTGAAATTCATTGACCATCCAGTTTTAAACTTGAAACATGTATTCTGATATCATATTATTTAAAAGGTCATTAGATATAGTAGAAAAATACAGTCTTTTAAAAAATCAGAAATGATGCTCTTATTTGAAATGCAAGGTTTATATATTAGATGATATAACATATTTCTTTGTAAATATTTTACAGGAGTTTCTTATCAAAAATCTTCTTAGCAATAACACAGTCTATGAATATGTATATATATATATATATGTATATGTATATATATATGTGTGTGTCTATAGATGATTAAGTAGAGGATAAACTCAATTCATATATATATATATTTATTTATATATATTTATATATATATAATTATGCGCAGGATAAACTGTAAATATGAAGCAAAGAAATGTGTAATATTTTCAAAATAAAATTAAATGCACAATTAATTGCTATAATATTTATTGACTTTGATGTCAAAATTCTGAGCAATCCATGAAGACAAGAACAGGTAACAGATACTTATACTCATTTTAAATGTAAAGGCTATGTATAGTCTGATTTTTCATGNTTTTATACATTTTAATTCAAATAGAATTATATCACTTTTCCCTCCCCTTTCCTCCCTCCAGCCTCTTCCAGGTCTCCTGACTCCAACCCCTTCCATACTCCCCCCAAAACCTCAACTTGATAACCTCTTTGATTACTGTTATTACCTAAATAACTGTGTATGCACAGATAAATGAATAAACCCACTGAATCCATGTTTGTTGTTTGTGTGTACATGGTTTCAGGGCTGACCAATTTATAGGGGTCCCCAATAAGAGGCTCATCCATGGGAAATACTAATTCTCCCTCTCTCAGCAGTCTTTAGTTGGCTTTAGTCCTCTGTTTAGGGGTGGGACCCCATGAAATTTTCCCCCTTCTGTGTTAGCATACCTATTGATATTGCCATTGTTCTGGTCCTGATTTTGCAGCCATTTCTAGTAGAGATTGTTTCAAATGACTCATTAGTGTTCTGACTCTTCGCATAAGCAGACAGCCATACCTATTATTAACTAGTAGACTTAAGTGAAGATGGTTTTCTGCTTCAAAATAAAAACACTGGAAGGATAATTTTTTAAGAATATTTTTTTCTGAAAGAACCACAATTTATTTAATTAGAAAATTCTTTTTTCTTTTTTCTTTTTTTTTTGGTTTTTCGAGACAGGGTTTCTCTGTGTAGCTTTGACGCCTTTCCTGGAACTCACTTGGTAGCCCAGGCTGGCCTCGAACTCACAGAGATTCGCCTGCCTTTGCCTCCCGAGTGCTAGGATTAAAGGCGTGCGCCACCACCGCCCAGCTAGCATTTTTCATTGACACAGAAAAAATGAAAAATGAGAGTGAAAAAATACAGTAAATAGAGTTGAATGTGTATACATAACTTGAATTACTGGCAGGGTAGCTATAGAAATGAACATAAACAATGTGTGAGTTTAATTGCAATTCTTTCCAGAAAGCAAGCTTCAAGATTTAACAGTGTGGACTTGTACTTTCATGGAGCACCAGCTTCTTGGAAACTGGACAATGGTGTGAAAATAGCTAACCTGGGANGGATACCAATTTTGTTTACTATAATAAGTATTGAGAATAATGATTCTTTGACTCACAATTTCACAGTGGGATCTTGTCTTCATTGTAGACGAANGTTTGTCCAGTTTCGATCCTGACCCTGCCCGGCTCCCACGGCGCTTAGACCCAAATAAACACACAGAGGCTTACATCATTTTTAAACTATGGCCCTGGAAGGCTTCTCGCTAGCTAGCTCTTAGATCTTAAATTAACCCATTTTATGAATCTATGTCNCCACATGTTCCACGTGGCTTTACCTGTGTGCCATTACATGCTGCTTTCTAGATGGCAGAATGGCATCTGCTCAGCTCTGCTCTCTGCTTCTCTTCCCCTAGTTTGAATGTCCNGCCTAACCTTATTCTGCCTCACCATTGGCCAAACAGCTTTATTTATCAACCAATCAGAGCAACACATTTTTAGAAAGACATTCCCATCACTTCATGATACTAGACTTAGAAAATCCCCAGTCCGCTACCATCTCAGATTTCTCTCTTGGTCCTGTCAAGATATATTCATTTTCTCTTGGTTTTTTTTGGGGGGGAAGTGTTACATAGATATACAGATAGATATGTTCAAGTCTGAGACTTATTAGACACAAGAGAAGTAAAATCTTTCCTGTGCGGAGCAAGCTACTGAGCCATCAAGGACACACCTGCAGGAAAGATGTTTCCACAATTCCAGCAGCTTCACCGGCCTGGGGATTTCAATGAGAGTCACTCATGGATGGCCCCCACTATGCTGTANGACAGGAATGGTGAGTGTCCACGTGTTTGTCTATGATGCACCTTTCTCTCTCACTCAGAAAACCTCTGCCACCTTTCCCAATAAGTGATGTGAAAAATAAAGTATCATTTAACATGTTCCACACCCTTCCCTTCCCAAGTCCCCCTCTGTCTCTCTGTCTCTCTGTCTCTCTCTGTCTCTCTGTCTCTCTGTCTCTCTCTGTCTCTCTGTCTCTCTGTCTCTCTGTCTCTGTCTCTCTGCCTCTGTCTCTCCGTCTCTCTCTCAATGAATAGATAGGTGATAAAGGTAGAAATTAGTAGAGAATGCCTTCTTTCTCTCTCCATTTCTCTCTTTCCACTTCTTTTTCCTTATCTNTCTCCCTCCCAATTTCATCCTAGCTCTGTGAAAATTCTGTTTCTGTAGCTGTTAAAAGCGTTATTCTTAACTGCCTATTTAGTTGGTGATTAAACAGCCCCCCAAAGTGCATTTAAATGTCTTTTTTTCAAGCTGATACTGTTTGACAACACAGATGAATAAAGCAATAATGTAGGTAAAGATGTAGAGGTTAATATTTTGGTTCAGACAACTTCTAAGAATGAAGCATTTACCATTAAGGAACAACTGGGGTAAATGTCATAAAAGAGTACANCAAAGTCCTGGTCTCTAATTTCAGAATAAGCACATCTAAAAGTCCAAGAAAAGGAGTACCTGTACAGAACACTAAGCTAAACACTTATTCCTCTCATCACTTATTCCTTAAATATTTTTGTCAAAACTTCACCTACAATCAGTCATTTCCTAATTATTTATCAGGTCTTCATGAAATGCACTAATAGAAGGGTCCACAGGCATCTTGAGCTTGTTAATACTTCACAGATGCTGCTGGAACTGGAATCTGGAATAGCTTTCAAGACTCTCACCAGCACCCTTCATAGAATTCCCAGTGGTGATGACCAAAACCCAGNCCAAAGTTTTGAAGTACTTTTGCCATAGCTTGGCCAGTACTGAGTAATAACTGAAGTAACTTTGTCCTGGGGAATTTTCTTAGGCACTCTGGCCATTTAGAGTTAATAATAGACTGCTCAGGACACAGCAATCTGCCCAGGCTGGCTTGGAGATCCTGTCTAGTGTCCTTGAAACTGTAAGAGCTGCTTAGAAGTTAAGTTGTGGGGTTGATGAATGAAAATGATTGTAAAAAAAAAAACTGTTTTGTTACAGTTTATCAATGACGACAAAAAGATATGCAAGAGGAAGTGAAACATATCCAAAAACAGAAATGATATGATCTATATTTTGGATCAACATGAATCTATCCCTACTTACTGAATTCTGTATAAATAAAGAAGTACTCTGACTGCTAATCAGTCAGGCTGCAAGATTCTCTCAACCACTGTGTCTAGCTCATCCTTCCCTTAAAGACAACTTATCTCCTTNTGAGGACCTGGCCACTGCCAGGGCTGGCCCCTNGAAGGTGATCTCAGGGCAAAATCCCACCCAGCTAAGTTTCCAACTTGTGAAAAGGAATTAAAGAAAAGCTTAGAGTCAAGNGCAGTGGTACATGCCTTTAATCTCAGCACTTGGAAGGCACAGGCTGGCAGATCTCTGAGTTTGAGGCCAGTGTGATCTACAGACCCAGTTTCAGGACAGCCAAGCTCAGGCAGTGAAGGAAACCATGGAAAAAGAAAGCTGATGAAGATGTAATTGAACAAGAGGTCCATGTTCTAGCCCTACTAAGCAGCAGCACTTGGAAGCTTTGGCCACATAGTTCTGACTTTAGAGTCAAGGATAGAAGAAAGGGGTTATGGAATCTTCCTCTGCAACTAAGGAAAAGTGCTGAGACCAGACATATGTCAGGGATGTCCCTGCATGGAGACCTAGAGAGGTCATTTTGTGAAGCTGTGAAGGTGAAGCCTGTATTCCCTTGGAGACCCCAAGATGTTGGAGATGTCAGAGCTATGTGATACCTGCTGAGGAGGACTACTAACAGGGAGTGGAACAAACCCAAGAAAAGAAGTGTGTTGCAGTCAATAGAGCTGAAAGGAAATGGAGATCTGAAGANCGTTTTGACATCAGACATGGAGATGCAGAGTTTGGAGTTTGCCCAGCTGGTTTTCAGTCTTGCTTTGGTCCACTATTTCCCCACTATGCTCCCTTCCTTATGTTTTGGAGTGGTGATGTATATCCTGTGCCATTATATGTTAGAAGTATGTGACTTGCTATTTGATTGTGATTTTACAGGGGATTACAGTTAAGAGATTGCATGAATCTCAGGAAAGACTTTGAACTTTGGACCTTTAAATATGTTTGAGACTGTTAGAGAATATGGAGACATTTGAAGTTGGACTGAGTGCATTTTGTTGTTGGCTGTTTTTGCTCTTTTNGGGGGAGGCCTGCCACCCAGCTCCCAAATAAATCACACATGTAGGCTTATTGTTAATTATAAATGCCCAGNCTTAGCTTGACTTGTTTCTTGCCAGCTTTTCTTAACTTTAAGTTATCCCATCTACCTTTTGCCTCTGGGTTTGTTCTTTTTCTTACTTCTGTATATCTTACTTTCACTCTTACTCTGTGGCTGACTGGGTGGCTGGGTGGCTGGCCCCTAGCATCCTCCTCTCCTTATTCTCTTGCTCTTCTTTCTTCTTCTTTTTCCTCTCAGATTTCNCCTTCTATTTATTCTCTCTGCCTGCCAACCCCACCTATCCTTTCTCCTGCCTCGCTATTAGATGTTCAGCTGTTTATTAGATCATTGGGTACTTTAGACAGGCAAAGTAACACAGCTTCATAGAGTTAAACAAATATAACATAAAAGAATACAACACATCTTTGCATCATTTAACAAATGTTCCACAGCATAAACAAATGCAACACATCTTAAAATAATATTCTACAATAGCATTTTTCCATTATGATATGACTACAAGCCTATGGGGGCCAGGGAGTGGAATGTGGTGGTTTGAATGAAAGTGGCCCCCATAGGAAGTGGCACTATTAAGAGGTGTGGCTTTGTTGGAGTAGATATGGCCTTGTTGGAGGAAGTGTGTCACTGTGGGGTGGGCTTTGAAGTCTCCTTTGCTCAACCTATGCCCAGTGTGGAACACAGAATTCTTCTGGGGCCTGCAGATCAAGATGTAGCAACTCTCAGCTCCTTCTCTAGCACTGTGTCTGCCTGCACACAGCCATGTCCCACCATGATGATAATGGACTAAACCTCTAGAACTGTAAGCCACCTCAATTAAATATTTTCCTTTATAAGAGTTGCCATGGTCACAGTGTCTCTTCACAACAATAGAAACCCTAAGTAAGACAAGGTTCATGAGCATAGAAACCCTAAGTAAGACAAGGTTCATGAGCATAATAACCAATAAGTTTAAAATCCAATCAAGGGTAAAACTCAATTGCCACACAAAGTAAAACTACTATTTCTAACCCCCAATATTACTGCTAAGTTGTTCCCTATTTGTAGTTTGGTTGAATTTTTAACTATGTGAATTATAGTTAGGAATTGAGGAGATGTGGCTTCCCATTGTTCTCTCATCATGACTGTTTCTATTTTGACAAGAATGCTCCTTTCTTAACTTGTTCTTTTTCTTTCATCCTGTGACTTCCTGATGTTTTCTTTGTCATTTTCTGCTTAGGGTGACAGATGTCAGGGAGTCTAGGGTATAGTAGAGCCATTCATGATTGTTTTACATTAGCCTAAATTTATTTACATAGGTAGTAGATAAGACCTAGTTGCCTTTTCTTCTGCATCTCTATTAACTACATAAATCATTTGGTTCAGTTAAATGGTGCACAGGTGGGTCATAAAATAGTCCCAAGCGATATGTCCACTTCAAAGTGGCTGTATAAAACTTCCTGCATATTGCTTTTAAGAGAACACTAAAAAAAGAAAGAATTCTGAATGCTATAAATATATTTTCAGTTCTATGTGTTTTATTCTTTTTGCATTTTTGGATCTCTTATATGTAGCCCACATTGGTTTTTGAATTCACTATGTAGCAAATGTTAGCTTTGAGCTCATGGTTCTCCTGTCTCAGCCTCCTGAGAGTTAGAATTATGAATGTGAGCTACCACACATGACTTACTGTTGTTTCANAACAATAGAACAATAATAGAAAACAAAGTATCTCCAGGGATATTGACTTACAATAAACTGGATTATATCCTCAGTTTGTCTTTATTATAAAATTCAAATTTGTACAGGAAAAAAATCTTAATCAGCTCCCACCAGGAGTAATTATGTTATTTCTCCCAGAGGTGTATTTTATGGAATTCTAGTACAAANAGTAAACAACATTCTATCTTTATTTACTTATTTATATATCTATTGAGAATTCCTGAATAATATTTAATAATGAATTTAAATATCTATTCATGTTCAAATAATGAATTAGAAAGCAAAAGTGTGTTATAATGCACANGTTTATGGATATATTCATATATATTTTATAATGCATCTTTAAATAACATAGCTTAAGCAACAATTGATAGAACTTGTTCTTCTCTTCTAAGGTGAAAGTTTGAAATGGAGTAGTATACATCATTACCCAAGTGTATTATGAACTGCAATTAGAATATGCAGCNGTAAAAATACTGTTGAGAATTATAAGTTGGATATATATAATGCAATTAAAAGATGATGGGAATGTCTTTTTAAAAATGTGTTGCTCTGATTGGTTGATAAATAAAGCTGTTTGGCCAATGGTGAGGCAGAATAAGGTTAGGCGGGACATTCGAACTAGGGGAAGAGAAGCAGAGAGCAGAGCTGGGCAGACGCCATTCTGCCATCTAGAAAGCAACAGCATGTAACAGCGCACAGGTAAAGCCACGTGGAACACCTGTCTCTTATACACATCTAGATGTGTATAAGAGACAGATATAAGAGCTAGCTAGCGAGAAGCCTGCCAGGGCCATAGTTTAAAAATGATATAAGCCTCTGTGTGTTTATTTGGGTCTAAGCGGGCCGTGGGAGCCGGGCGGGGAAACCGGACAAACTTTCGTCTACAAAAAGAGACAAGGACTAGAAGCTAAGTTTTACATGAATAAACTATCATTTAACTTACAGACATCTCTCTTACTTCATCATCTGGCTTTCCTTTTTACTTTGGAGGCACAGATATCTTCAATAACACAATTTAAAATTCAAAACTGAACTAGATGAAATCTATGTTCCTATAAGCTCTTCTAAAATGATAATTATGCCATTATACAACTTAAAATGTATCACAATATATTCTTTTTTATATATAATTGCCATTCTTAATCCATTCTTCAGTTGATGGGCATCTAGGTTGTTTCCAGGTTCTGGCTATTACAAATAATGCTGCTATGAACATAATTGAGCATGTATCTTTGCAGTATAAATGAGCATTCCTTGGGTATATACCCAAGAGTGGTATCACTGGGTCTTGAGGAAGATTCAGGACAATTCCATGCAAGAGTATACTATATTTAAATCATTTCTACCCCTCCCTCTCCTACCTCAAACTCCTCTCTTCCCCTATTCTGCCCCTCAGACTCATGACCTCTTTTTTTATTATTGCTGTTACATATATATATATATATATATATATATGTGTGTGTGTGTGTGTGTGTTACATATATATATATATATAGTCTCACATACACACATGTACATATATATATATATATGCAATTTACTGACTCCAGTTAGTGTTGATTATATGTACATATGCTTAGGATTGATAACAAGAATGTTTGGGACTGAATAACCTATCAGAAGCCTGATAATTTTTTTCCAGGAGTTTGTGGGATCTTATAAAATTTCCCCATCCCTGTTGACATGGCAACTGGTATGTTCATTATACAGGTCTTGTTTATGCAATCATACTGCTGAGGCTTCATGACTGCAGCTTCCCTGTCATGTCTGGAAGACACTATTTAGCNTTAGGCATCCTGGTCTGCTTACTCTTGTAAATCTTCCCATGTCTATCTTCCATGATGTTACCTGAGTGTTAGGTGTAAGGGTTGTGCTGTGGATATATTAATTGGGACTGGGTACCCCATGATCATTCCTCTGAATTTTAAATAGTTGTGGATTTGTGTAGTAGCCTCCATCTGCTGTGAAAATAAGCTTCTGTGATGGGTTGGGGATCACATTGTTGTTTGTTTGGGTATATAAATAAAATATAGCCTGGTTACAGAAGATGGCAGATTCACACTCCATATCCCCCATTACTAGGAGTCTCTGCTAGGGTCATCCTCATTTGTTTCATGGAGTTTCCACCACATTAGATTTCTACATCACCCCCAAATGCCCCCGAATTCCAGTCATCTCTTCCAGTATTCTCTCCCTCCATCCCACCCCAAGGCCACTTGATCCCTCTTGTTCTCATCTGCACCTGTCCCCAGTCCACCCCCCAAAAAATCTACTGTTTCCCCTTCCTAGGGAGATCTGTGTGTCCCCCTTGAATCCTCCTATTCAGCATGTTAAATGCTATCTGTGCACACATATAGTTATTCATAGCAAAACACCATAGATAAATGAAATGAAATTATGTTTTCTCATTGTGGAGTTTTATTTCTTTTACTCTCATGCTGAAAAGAATGTGTGACCAGGAAGAAAAGAATTCATAAGCATTCCACATTTAACCACTTAACTTTTCATTCAATATTTGCTAAAGCACTGAGCTTTGTATAACATGGCTAATCGTAAGTCAATTTTTTTCTAAGTCATCTAATATTCTTACAAAGACTGAAATAAGTGATATATATATACATATATAAAACCAACTTAAACTACTTAACTATCATAAATATATTCAATAGATAATTTTAAAGAAAGCTGCTAAGAGAATTTTGAATGCTATGAGCAATGAAAAAAAAGTGAAATATTTACTTTTGTGCAGCAAAAATATGAAGCAGCTAATTGAACTAGCTCAACATAATGTGATTTTTGGATTAAAGTGTCAAAATTACACTTGATCTCACCAAAAACAAACAAACAAGCAAATAAAACCCACAAATTCTCAACAGTTATTTTGTTTAGGGCTGAAATGCCATATGGTTGGAATGTAAAGTGTCCCCAACAGGTTCATGCATTTGAACACTTGATTCAAGGCTGCCAGCCAATTGTATTGTTTTATGAAGTTGGGGAACTTGGGGTTCAGAGCATCTGTTTAGAAGAGAGAGGCACTTAGGTGTGGGCATTGATAATTACAGGGAATGGAACTCAGTCCCTCTTCCCTGTACTCTTTTCTTCCTGTCTATAGCCCCAGTATTACTTCTGCTTGTGCTTCTGCTGATGATGACTGCATCACTCCCAATTCAAGACTTCCTTCCCATGATGGTCTCTATCTTCTGCAACCATGAACAAAAATAAACCATGCCTTTGTTGAATTGTGTTTTTCAGCCATTTTGCTATNGCAACAAGAAGAGTAAATAATAAAGCAATCAAATAATGTCAGGCATGCATATGTAATTGATTAGGAAAGGGTGTAATTACCTTTAAAAAGTGTTCTTGGTGGACTTAGAAAGACATCCTCAAAGTAATTTTCACTACTGATAGAATATGTAATGTTAGTGAATGGAGAATTGCCTACTACCAAGTTTTNAAAAGTTTGTGAAAACTGATATGAAAAGTACCAAAGATAGTTTTGATTTTGTACCTTAGAGAGACATACATGATCTCAAGACTTCCAGGTAAGATGTCAAATTAGAACTAACATCTGGGGGAATGGATGATCATAGTGAAGAGGAAGGACTCAGCCCAGAAGGACTGGGCTGCTCAACCACCACATCAGCCAGCTTTCGCTGAATCCCTGAACTGCCTACCAGTACTTGCTGTATATTTCAGCATGTCTCTCCAATGAAGAAATACAGGNAGCCTGATTGGTGCATCCTCTGATGCTGCAAATGCCATCAGTGGCATCAACCATAGCCACCCTGTTGATCAACCTGCACTGTCAACTACCAGTAAACTGTTCACAATAACACCATCTGAAAATTCAGACAGAAGATGTGAGATTGTGAAAAGAAAGCACAGACCTCAGACTGGAGCAAAGTGAGCAGGAGTGCACAGCAAAAGTGTGGCCTGGATACCCGAGTCCTACACAGTTAGCCAGAGAAGACAACTACAACCCCTCCTCATTGCCAGAAGCAAGACATAACCACAGACACCACCTGTGGGACCTACACAGTACTAGGCTGGCAAGCAGAGGTGCTCAAGTGAGCAGCCTTCCACAGCCTTCCACTTCCCATCAGAGAGTCCTGTGGAAAGCTTGGTCACTAATTCACTGGAGGAAAGGTTATAACTTTGGAGGGNAGGGTCTTTGGCCTGGGAATTCTGATAGTAGTCTACATTCACAGAAAAGCCACAGTGACTTAATTTGTGTGAATTACTNGAGATTGGCTGTCTAACCCTTTCCACCTGTGGAGACTAGAGCAGTCCAATGGGAGGGAGATGCCATATCATCCCAGAGAAGAAGAAATAAAGGCTATTACCTAATATTGTCAATGTTTTTATTTTTATTTTCTAGATGCTTTGTTTTTTCTATATATTTTTACTTTTTATTTGTATTTAAAATAGTGTACTTAATTGTTAAGCTGTCATATTTCTCTTCACTTTTTAACAAAATAAAATAAATTAAGATAAAACTAAAATCATCACTTCAAAGTTGGATAAGGCAAACCAAGCAAAGGAAAAAAAGAGAAGGCACAAGAATCAGGGACCCACTCACTCACACATTCAGCAGTCCCACAGAANTACTAAACTGAAAGCTATAGTATATACTCAGAGNACCTGGTGCAGANGCGTGCAGGCCCTGTGCTTTCTGCCTCAGTCTCTGTGAGTTCATATGGCCTTTGTTCATGTTGATTCAGAGGGCCTTGTTCTCCTTGTGTCCTTGATNCCCTCTGGCTTCCACATTCCTTCTGCCTCCTCTTCCATGAGATTCCCTGAGCTCTTAGGGAAAGAATTTGATGGAAACATCCTATTGAGAGCTNTGTGTTCCAGTATCTCAAGGGAAAGAATTCAGGATGCTACATTTTAAAATGATACAGAAGCAGATAGCAGACTTAACATAAGCAGATGAAAAAAGTAANGAAATCAACTCAGGGCCTCTATAAGATACTTACCAAACTGAATGATATGGTCAGTAACATGGAGGAGAAATTCAAAAAGCACAGAGGAAATATTTGGTAGGGAAAGGAAGACACTGAAAAAGAACCACAAACAAGCTATGGAAATTAAAGAATCAATCAAATAAAATACACAGCAGAAAGCAGCATCAACAGACAAGAAAAATCAGAACAAGTTTCAAGGACTGACAACAGAATTTAGACAATAATGTATTCAGACA
>LZPO01044808.1:38864-49413 GCA_001675575.1 Neotoma lepida | reverse complement strand
TGAAGAGTCAACACTTTAGTAAAAAGGTCCAAGTTGGTGGTAGTAATTGGGGTAGAAATATACTATTTTCCCTTTTATTATTGGCAGTTTTCATTTAGTGTAGCCTTTATGTTCTCCCACATTGTATCATGTGTCAGAATTCCTTCCTATCTAAGGGTGACTAAGGTTCCACTCTTTGTTGTATTAGACTGTTTTTTGAANCTATAGTAAAGTAACCGAGACTGAGGAATTTATACAGAAAATAGGTGTATCTTTCTCACAGTTCNGGAAAGCCCNAGACTATGCTGCTTGCATTTTCTTGGCCCCTTGTGAGGGCCTCATGCTGCATCTTCTCATGATGGGGAACAAGAAGGAAAGTGAGTGTGTACTGAAGAGCGTGTGTGAAGTGGTGAGATAGAGGGGAGGCCAGTGTGCTTTTTGAACAGCCAGCTTTCACAGAAATTTAGTCAGCCCCCAAGTCTCAGTTCAACTCAGACAAAATTTTGACAGGGAGAACTAACCTAGGCTTCCAAGAAACACTGTGATCCATTCCTGGATGTGGCATTTTGGTGTCCTCATCACCTTCCTGTAGATTCTTCCTCTAAAAGGTCTGTTAACTCTCAGTATGTTAGGTTGGTGTGGTACTTTGAATGTAATTGGCCCTCATAATCCCAAAGGGAATGGCACTGTTAGGAGATGTGGCCTTGTTGGAGTAGGTGTGGCCTTGTTGGAGGAAGTGTGTCACTGTGGGGGTGGGCTTTGAGGTCTCTTTTGCTCAAGCTTTTGCTCACTCAGTGTGACAGACAGTCCACTTCCTGTTGCCTTCTGATCAAGAGGTAGCCAGCACCATATCTNCCTGCCATAACGATAATGGACAGAACCTCTGAACTGTAAGGGAGCCACNCCAGTGAAATGTTTTCCTATATAAGAGTTGCCATAGTCATTGTGTCTCTTCACAGCAACAGAGACCTTAACTAACANTTGGAGAGCAAGTTCCCAGCACATGGACCTCTGGGGACAGACACCATATGCCATAGCATATGTATAGACTCCCTCCATGTCAATTTCTTCTTAAAACCTAGCTCAAACCTAACTTTCCTTTCTTCTTAACTTCGTCATCTTCTGTATCACGTTNTACCCTGTATGTGGGTTTACACGGCATCCATCTCCCATCTTAGCTAGACTGTCAGCTCCTCAATGGCAGTGGGCCCTCCATCTGTTTTTATATCTCTTGGGGGCATATCTAGTGTGTAGAGTAATGAATTAATTTGAACTGGAAGGCAAGGGTAGAAGAGCCTCTCAGTCTGGGAAATTACTTGTAGGGAACTAAGGAAATGGGAAGGCAGAGTATGTTCAGACAATTGCCATAACTAGTACAGGACACAGCACATATGAAACAAAGGTTAGAGAAAGCCCCTGGTAGACTCTCAAAGTAATGTGTATGGAAAGTGTGAAACAAGACGTCCTAGGTCAATGTGCAGGCACAATTGAAGGGAAAAACAGTTGATTAAAATGCTAAGTGAAAAGCAGGCTTCTGGCCTGTAGTTAAATTTTATTCTGGTNTGTGAAATAAGTACTAAGAGCCATTAGTACTATTTTGTGCTTACATTTCTAGAAATGCAAATATGACTTTAATATTGACAATATTTCTAAAAACTAAAATGGATTCAGTGCGACCTTTTGTAGCTTAAGCAGCCCTTTTCCTTCTGACTGGAAACTGAGCNGGTACCATTTGATTGGCAACCATGTCAGAGTAATGACATCAGAAGATGTAGAGGTGTGTGAGATTAAGAATGAAGGCTCTGATTTGTTTTATTATTTCTGTATGGCTAAGGGCAGTATTTACTTTGCTTTTCAATTTCTCCTGGATTCTACACTGTTGCAACCGTGGTGGCAAAGAGAGACCTCAGACTTAATACTCTTCCACATGGGAGGGACAAGAGAGAGAAGGGGGGTGGTGCAGAGGCCAATAATCCCAGAGCATGACATCTTGTATGAAAGCTGAAGGGGTGTTGCTAACTGTTCACAGTTAAGCAAAAAAGATGAGAAGAATGGTGAAGTCAGTTTTCATATGATGACAGTTACTAGGATTTCATTTGTGACTGGATATGTACTGAAGAGTAGTTAGTATAACTGAGAGCTTAAATAAAACAAATTGGTAAAAGGAAGAGAGGCACATTTGTTAATTACCTAGATTGAGTCTTATAATACATTGAGGAGAAAAAAAAGTTAGTGTTGCTTAAGTTTAAAAGATGGGGAGACAGATCCAGCATTTAATTCACCAAAGACTATAGATGTTGTATTTCTAGGATGGAATATGAAACCAGGTCCCTTGGACTCTTCAAGACGTACAGGATTTCCATTTCTCTTATTTTCAGAAGTACTACCTTCCACACAGAGTCCTCTTATTTGACAGACGAATAGCATGTATGTGAAGAGATAAACTTAATAACTTCATTCCTGCTTCAGCATGTTTCCTCTTCTGCAAGTTCTCCTCAAAGGGAGGGCATCAGGAATTTCTGCAGTGAAGGCTATGGTCTTGTTTTTCACATTTTAGGACCAGTGATAAAAGGAAAAACTTGGCCAAGCAAAAAGCCGAGGCTCAAAGGAGGCTGTACGGTCAAAATCCAATGAAGAAGATTTCACCGGGCTCCTCTGACTGGGAACAGCAGAGGCACCAGCTGGAGAGGCGGAAAGAAGAGTTGGTATGGACGTTGGGCTCGGTGTATTGGCTTATTTTTATTCTGANTTGCATTGAGGGGCATAGTGAACCCATGGTAGGCAAGTGCTNTGCCACCCAGCTACACCCCAGCCTGGTGTGAACATTTAACAACATGCCCACAGTTTGAACTGCATGACTCATCACACTGTATTTATAAAATCTGTTCACTTTTAGAAAGAGAGACTCGTTCAAGTACGAAAGCAGGTTTCGCGAGAAGAACATGAAAACCGACATATGGGGAATTACAGGTAACTCTTGCCGTTTGTNTGTTTGTAGTAGGATTTTTCTTTGGGCTGCCNNCTCACAAATAANGACACAGAGACTTCTTATTAATATAAAAGCTCGTCCTATAGCCTAGGCTTGTTCCTAACTGGCTCTTATAACTGAAATNAACCCATTTGTATTAATCTATATCTTATCATGCAATGTTATCTCTCTTCCATGTTGTACCTCCTCTTTCCTCTCTGTGTCTCCNGGCGTCTTCTGTGCACCTTGGTTCCTCCTCCTCTTCCTTTCTCTTCCCNGAAATCCCACCTATACCTCCTGCCTAGCTATNGGCCAGTCAGCTTTTTATTACACCAATCACAGCGATACATCTTCACACAGTGTACAAATACCCCACAATATTTGTTTTATTGTTTGTTTGTTTTAGAGACAGAAGAAGTATCTGAGCAATGGTTTTTCATTGCTAGTGTTTTTTTGTGAGCTACAGCTTTTCACTCACTGTGTTTCAGGAAAGGAAAGGGGGTCTGTAAGTAGACGGTTTTGATTTGGGGGAACCATTGCCAGTAGGCTTCTGCTCTGCCTAGGGAGGTTTTTAACCAACTGTGACTGTACTTGGTAAAGATNGTCAGAATTCAGGTCTTCTTGTATTCTTTCTGACAGTTTTTAGTAATTACCGTACTTTCTTGTAAGCCTAATTGCTTAATAACCAGACAAAGTAAGATAGTATTTGAAGGGTCTGGGTGGAGATGGGAGACAAGAGTGTGTGGGATCTTCACAGTATTCACCTGGGAAGCATAAAAAGGGTCCTCTCAATGTTCTTGGATAGATGGTCCCTCCTCCCAGCCTGGCGATCCTCCTCAGAATTTAGCAAAGGGTGGGGGAGGGGTGTGGATTTTCTTACCCTTCTGTAAGATGTTCTTTCCTGGCATTAACACCTCCACAGTAACAAGGAGAGCTAAAATATTTTTCCTACTCTGCTTCTACCCTGTCTTCATTTCCTCACCTCAAGAGATCATTCAGATGAATATCTGTAATCTCACATACTCAACACACACCAACACCTTCTGCATTATCCCAAGTCCTTGAGACGCTCCCCTCCAAGNGAGACACTCCACTCCAAGTTCAATATTTCACCAACTGTCCAAACACAATTCTTCAAACACTCTTCAGCTAAACCCTATCCTATACTTTTTAGTGCTGTGTTGTTCAGTGAAACGTCTCTACATAAATGTTAACTGGTATACCAGATGGATATCTGTGACTCCTCCTTAATCATTCTTGCTTGTTTCTAGCACCTACTTGGCTCAGAGCAGGGAGGGCAATGTTTTTCTAAACAGCTGATCTTAACTATTGAGTTGTGTTAGATTCTTTTAAGGACATGGGTTTCTCTGATTTTCTTTTTGCAGGAGAATTTATCCTCCTGAAGATAAAACACTGCTTGAAAAGTATGAAAGTTTGCTGGCTGTTGCATTCCAGACGTTCCTTTCAGGAAGAGCAGCGTCATTCCAGCGAGAACTGAACAATCCTCTGAAAAAGATGAAGGTGAGAGCACNAGCGTTTGCAGAGAGAAAAAGGGAGCAAGCCCAGAAATCTGTCTTTAGTAAAGAGCNTGGGCTGAGGAAACGGCTTAGTGGGTGAGAGTGCTGCTGTCTAAGCACGAAGACCTGACTCCAAATGCTCTGTACCNATATAAAAAGCCAGTTGTAACCACTCATGTTTCTGTAACTTCCTGTGCTTGAAAGGGCAGAGATAAGAAGATCTGGGCCTTGCTGTCTGCCAACCTGGCTCAGGTTCAGGGAGAGACCTTGTCTCAAGGAAATAAGGCAAGTGATTGAGCAGAACTTTCACTGACTTGTACACACACACACACACACACACACACACACACACACACACACTTATGTGCACACACATAAACACATTCACATATATGCACATGAACTCCTACGTACCCACATGTACACACACACACAGTCCATACACACATACACACAGACATACGCAGGCACACATATATACACACACACAAACATACACACACACATGCACTTATACATACACACACACTCATACACACATACACATAGCCATGCACATACACATACACACAAACACACAGGGTGGGTACCACCTTAGCCTTGCATATAGAAACAGTTTTCCTTTAAGATATTCTTTTCTTTTTTTGGTTTTTCGAGACAGGGTTTCTCTGTGTAGCTTTGCACCTTTCCTGGAACTCACTCGGTAGCCCAGGCTGGCCTCGAACTCACAGAAATCAGCCTGCCTCTGCCTCCTGAGTGCTGGGATTAAAGACATGTGCCACCACCGCCCGGCCCTTTAAGATATTCTTAATTTTTTTTTTTAAGAGGTGGTCACATTTCAGAGCAAACCAAACTTCATAAATAAGATACATAACAGGACAAACTTTGAGCAAATAATTCTNATATTGGTTGTAATTTCATTATATCATAATAAAATGTCTTCTAATACAGATTTGTGTATGAAACTGGGTAAAGAAATCCATTGAGGTAACCCAATGCCTTGTGACATTCTTGTTTGAATTATAACCAACACTGCAGTAGTTTTTCTTGNTGCTACATAGACGTGGCAAATAAGAGTAAGTAATTCAAGTTCCTCTCCCAGGTGAGTGCTGTAGCACAGGCATGCAGTCCTAGCAATTGGGAGCCAGAGGCAGAAGGATTACTTGGATGACATATTGAGTTTAAGAGCAGCCTGGGCTACAGAGCAAGGTCCTGTCTCAAAAATCTTATTTAAAAAGCTCCCTCACATCTCTCTTTCACTTATCTGTTTCATTTCCTCTTATCTCTGTTCTTCTGTACCCCTTTCTCTCTCCCCTTCCTAGGTCTCTCATTATCCTCTCTTTTCCCCTGTCCATTTTCTCCTCTCTTTTCTCCTCCCTCATTCTTTCTCCCCTTCTCTCTCCCTTTAGCCTAGTGCAAGGTCTACTAGTTATCTATTGCAGCATAACAAATCTCTACATTTATTTACTTCTTATTGTGTGGTTCTGACTGGTAACAGCTGAGTGGTTCCCTGGTCTGATCTTGCTTCAGAATGAATTGTGTGGGGGCAGATGTGCTTGCAGTTAGCTGAGCTAGCGTGCCTAGGTGGCCTCACTCATGTGTCTGGGCAATTACATAAGATGTTGGCACACTTGAGAGCTGGCTGAAGGTCTCTATGTGGGCTCTCTTAATATATCACCCTGATAATGTCTCAAGGTGACAGACTTTACCCAGCAGAACTTTTCTATGACAGCCTTGCCTCTGCCCACCTCTGCCCAGATTTTACAGAGGACCTCAAAGTGGAAAGTGACCACTCATCTCTGCTCTCTAGGGAAGAACTTAGCTCTGTCTGGAGAATTGAATTTCTTTATACTTTGTTCATCTGTAGCTTTCTCTTTTAAAATATGTGGCTGTTCAGTTCATCTGGAGTTTTTAATATGAAAATATTATCTGTTATGATCTTTCTTCTGAACAAATCAAACTTCCTTGAGCTTATTTTTGAGTTAGTAATGATGCTGGCCANCTGTTCCATTGTGGGATCATAGCCAGAGTCTTCTGGCATTTGAAGAGCCATCCTTCCTCGAATGGGATACATTTCTACTGTGAGCTGTGATTCCTAATTTCTCCAATAAACTTCAAGGAGATTTTGAAGTATAAATCACAACTATGTGAGCATAGTTTTGTCAGTGTTCGGGCCTGGATCACAAAATGAGACTGTTGATTACACCCCTCAGTACAGCTCAACTTCCAATGGCAGTGTATAGTCTCATATTTTTTCACATTTGACTTCAAATGAACTTAGAGGAGCATAATAGAAAGCTATTGGAATACTTAGAGATTTGGTCTACCAGTAATAGTCACAGAATGAAAATATTTCATAAGGCTNTAAATATTCTTGCAATAACTAATATTTCTAAACAGCTTTATGAAATGGTTCCCATTAACCAAATTCTAACATTAAATTCTTTCTAAATGAAACTCTCAGGCCAGTTTTAATTTNCTGTGTCGAGTTTTAATGTTAAATTGTACTAATCAGTATAGGAATGATTAATGGGGTGAAGTCTGGGAGATAAGCATAGACTTTTACATATCTTAGGGTTCAGTGAGCTAATGGAGTGAAGTTGGGTATTCTGAGATTTTAGTAGTATACTGGAAAGGACATACTTCCTTTGGTGAGTGCACAAATAGACTTAGCTGTGTATTCTTTTTATCACCAGATTTTGGTAAGTTTCTTGAAGAGTTTGGCTTTTATGTTTCTTTCTTTCATCTGAGTAACTACCACTGCATAGTTTCTAGAATAATCACTGTACAAGAACTTACAGAAATTAATGAACTTGTAAAAAGTCTATATTTGTTTAGTGATCACAATTTTAATAATGTTTTTGAAGGAGGAAGATATTTTGGATCTCCTGGAACAATGTGAAATCGATGATGAAAAGCTGATGGGAAAAACTACCAGAATCAGAGGACCAAAGGTGAAATGTCCCTATCTTCCATAGTGCCAAAGTCCATGTCACTAAGTGCAAATGATTCCTCATAGGTATTTCCTGTAAGAGTTATGATGCATAGGAACTTCAGGAATTTTNTGCCCAGTAAAGGTAAAACCAGGCAAATGGCATTATCTCACACTCACAAGCTTGCTTCATTGGCTTCCTTCAGATTTGTGGTTCATTGCCAAGTGCTAATGAATGCCTAGTGACTCAGATTGGTTGGAGTTAGGGGGACGTCCCCTGTTCTAAGTTCAACATCAGGCTTTTGTTATAGTCCCAGATAAATACTTAACAAAGAAGTACATAGGATTATAGATAAGGCAAATTGTGAGTCTAGAGATACATTAATAGGGAGCCCTTCTGTCTGTCTGTTTACCTAGTTTCCATACAGTGCATGTCCACATTGTATGTTTAGTGTGATTCTGCTCTCCTCTTTCTAGCCCTTCTCTCATCCCATTAGTTTCCCTTCTCTTCCTAACTTCTTTTATTTTCACTCTTATATTAAATATNTGTACATGGTTTTATGTATCTATATAAAATCCAGGAATCAAAATTGAGAGAAAATATATAATATTTATCTGTGATTGTCTTAATTCACTTAATATGACTGTCTACAGTTGCATCTGTTTTTCTATAAATGACATGAATTTGGCTTCTTAATGGCTGAAAAAATTTCATTGTGTATATGAATCNTCTTTCCCTTGTCCGTTCCTCTGCTGTTGACATTAGGCCAGCTCCATAGCGTAGCCATTGTGAACAGTGTGTAAACAAGCATTGATATCAGGAATCTCTGATACCAGCTTGGGGAGCTCTTCTTTTGCTGACACAGTGACGTTGACAGTGTGTCCATAAAAATAGATTCAGCACTTAGGAATGGGAAAAGCTGTTGTGNAGGCAAAGAGAGGCAGATGTTTGCTTTACTTAACATCTGTTTTGTGGTGATGTTGTTTCTGCAGATTAATATATGACAAATTCCTCAGTAGCAGGGAAGCAAGAAGTTGAATCGGAGAAATCATAGACACATTTATCATTGCGTTCCTTTATATTTTAGCATTGGCCAGTCATCTCTATATTCATAGACACTTATATTTGTTAGACTGTAATGCTTTAATACCTGTTTGCTAAAACAAAGAAGAAAAGAGCCCTCATCGATGTGTTGCTGGATTGATTGAGACTCCCTCCAAACCAGGCTACACCATGGCTATTCTGTGTGAACTTGCCGTGGCACCACCAAGTTGACTGAAGTTTCATAGCTGCTCCTCCCCCTCCTCCCCATAACCAATGCTTTTTCAGAGCATTTGTGATGAGCCATTATTTGTGTGAGGGTGGGAAGTGCATTTTCATCTTATCTTTAGCACCTGANAGTGTCTAACACATCACATGTTCCCAAAATTTATTGGTTAAAATGGTTGAATGTGTTCAAAAGGTTCTCATTGGCTAGTTGGAGAGTAGATAGGTGTTTGTCAAAGCAAGGTGTGTGTGGTGAGTACTGAAATAGAGTGTAAATTAAAAGATTGACGGAAGACAACTTTCTGGAGGCATTTCCATTCCAACTGGATTTACAAAATGAGCCCTGCTCATTTGGGTTAGGAAGGACATTCAAGGCAAAGCCTTGTAGTTATGATGCTGTATCAGTGTGGTGGAAGTGTGGAAGTTTGTGGCTTTAGGAGGAGGAAATGAAATAATGCAAGGTGAGCCTGGCAAAGGGTGCATGTGTGAAGACCTCAGATGTCAGACATTCCTCTGAAAGCTGAAAATTCCTGTGAAACAAGTATATTCAGATTATCTAGAAAAGTGAATGCCCTTATGAATCATGGCTCCATTTGAGGAGTTTCTAAGCTTTGAATATCTTNTAAATACCATGCACCAACCAATTATACCACTGGAGTGCCTAAGCTTTGCATAACAATCATTACAGTTTGCCCAAACCAACTTGAGACTCCCTGGGGACACANCATCCATGGTAGAAAGGTATGTGTAAAGGCCCTGAGGCATCCTATATTTTCCTTTATTTTACTTACATAAGACTTGCCACCCAAAGGGAGTATGATGGGTCCCAGGGAAGAACTCAAGTTGTGTATTTTCCAACTTGTGTCATCGGAGGTGAACAGAGGAATTAACAGTGTATTTGCTGAAATGAAATAGGTTGGATAATTCNTTCATTAATTCTTTTATTGTTAAAGTCAGCAGCATTTCTAAGTAGATGAGAACGGCGTAATTAATGTAGAAGTGTATCTATAGTTTTTATTTAAGNTTTATCAAGGTGTCTAAAGTGACCCAAACTTCTAAAAAGAACTTCCATTTCAGATGGACAATGCTTTGTGGTGAACACCTGCCACCAAGATCTTCATTAGTTAAAGAATAATTTGAAAGGTCCTTTCTAAAATCAATTTTGTAATAGGATGAATAGTAGCATCTCACTTATTTGAAAATTTAAGGAATATTTATTAGCCACAAAATAAGTGCTACATTAAGCATTAGCAATGTTCTTAGTTGTTACACATGTTTGTTTTAGCTATACATTCATGTATTTTTATATCTGCCATGTTTCATAATAAAACTATAAATAAAATTAAGTAGCATGATTTGTGTCATGACGTCATGGCACTTTTAAAATCCCATCTGATAGTTAGAGTGCTACTGGGAGTTTATATTGCTATGACTTCTATTTACTTATTGCTTGAATAGTTTGTTGTTCAAAAAGTCCTACATGCTTGTGTGACACAAAGGTTCAGTTGTCCACTTCCTCTGTGATTTCTTTATAGGGCTGAACAATTATGTAGTCANTGTCTTTGGGAAAGCTTAAATCTATGTGCAGCTTGAAGGAAGGCACTCCTGCAAGCCTGTTTGTGCCACTGTTCCTTCGGGGTATGCTAAACTTCTGAAGAGACATCTTTCCTCTAGAGTTCATGTTTGCTAAGGTTGTCAGTGTGTTTGATGACTNTGTTACTGGCAAATGTTTNTATGCATTTCTGTTTGAACATTTTTAGTACTCTGTAAATAGTAGACCATCAAAAGGAGAGCATATGAGTTGCAGAAAGAGATCCCGGCAGCTTTGGAGATGCCAGTACCATAGGATGACCCCCAAGAACAGCAGCTTCAGTGGAGTCGAGCCA
>LZPO01044808.1:20640-33344 GCA_001675575.1 Neotoma lepida | reverse complement strand
TTCTTGGAATGTTTCTCCCTTCCTTCTCTCATCCTACACTGTCACACTGGAGGGACATAGTTTCTTTCCATAAACTCCCATGGCCTCCAAGGAATTCATTATGATATACATAACATCAAAGCCACTAGTATACAGCTGCAGCAGCCTGTCTCAGCAGGAACANGAGCTGGATGGTGTGTGTAACAGGCACTTAAAACAGCTGAGTCACAGAANTGTCTTGCTGTCCGTTATGCACACTCTTTCTGAAGTGAGGCCATCCCATCTCTCTCCCTGTCCCTTCACCTGGTGTCTTTATCTGTCATGAGGAGTGGAAGTAGGTTGATTCTATTAGACATAGTAGGATATAATACCATGATAATCAGACCTGTACAGAGTCACTCTTTGTCCAAAAAGTTTCAGACCATACTGATTTTCATATGTCATGTTGTAGGATGTCACACGAATGATAAAAACCAGTGTTAGCCCACTATGGCCAGACTGTGTCAAAGTTAGAGATCCTCTATGAAGGGTCACAAGTCATCCATAACAAATNTAGTAAAATGTTTATTTTTCCAAATATATTAAAGATCTTGATGAGACTAGCCTTGTGTTCAATTCCAAGTAAAATAAATAAATGAATGAATAACTACCAACTATGAATTAGTCATGTGAGCAATGCCTTACTTCCTGAACATTATCTGAGTGCATAAATTCTTGACTTCTGTTTGAGTTCATGATCCCATGAGCTNTTTGTTTGTTTGTTTGTTTTGTTTTTGTTTTTTGAGACACGATTTCTCTGCACAACCACCCTGGCTGTCCTGGGACTGTTCTTGTAGACCAGGTTGTCCTCTAACTTACAGAGATCCTCCTGCCTCTGCCTCCTGAGTGCTGGGATTAAAGGTGTGCACCACCACCGCCTGGCTTAAGTGNGTGATCTTACTTCTAATGGCTTCTCTTGTTTCTGCTTTCTTAATCCCTTTGTCCTTCTTGCCTCTGTTTCTCCCTCTCCACCCCCGCTCACTTTTTATTGGGTGATTCTTGATGCCTAATCTCTCTGGGTAGAGTGAACAAAAGCTGATCATGTTTATAGTTATATTTATTAGATCAAATATTTCCCCTCACTTTGTTGGTCTTTGTTTACAGAAACTCTTTATTGTTCATTACAGTCATATAGAAATGGTATTGTCCTCATCAGGACTGAGNCATATAATTGGAGGAGNAGTATTCAAGGAAGCCTCCCAGCTAGTGTGTGATCTACTGGCTAAAAAGTACCAAGCNGTAGAGAGGGACTTCCATATTCATCAATAAGCAGCGAGCAATGGGGCGAGGGGATTAAAAATACCGACTCTCCGGGGGATTCTAACCGAATGGCATGTCGCTCTGTTTCAGCCCCTGTGTTGCATGCCTGAATGTGCGGAGGTAATGAAGAAGCAGAAGTATAACAACAGCGAGAGCAGCTATGACAGCAGCAGCAGCAGCAGCAATTCCGAACTGGATGAGAATCAAAAAGAACTGTGTCAGAAGAGACGAGAACAAGCCCCGTATAACCTTAAACACACCAGTCACTGCAAACTAATTCAACAATCCAGTAAGTGAATCTCTCCTACGTTGGTACACGAAGAGCTATAGAATTGAAACTCTTGAACTCAATAAAAAGTCCTTGGGCCAAAATAAGTGTTGTCATGTGTGAGGGGACCTGTATTCTATCCCCTGTCTTTCCCTGGCCAGAGCCTGGTCCATCCCTCAACCCCTCTCAAGTTCTGCAAGTAGGAAACGGATTGAATGGAGGATCATTTCTTCTGTCTCCCATAGTTTGTATGCTAAGTTGTGGCATGGGTTTTATAGATGTGTGACATCATCTCTGCTTCTACCTATCACCTACTTTGTTTGGCACTGTCACCTAATTTTAAACATGTGCCTATCTCTCTAGGCATTTGACTTGATGTGTCTGTGAGGCACAGAACTGTGAAGTAGTTGAAATTTTGCTCCTTCTCTCTTTCATCCTGGGTAAGCAGCTAATCAGGACTTTGAGCACATCACAGGTATTTAGGAAAGCAACCAACTTCTCTTCTATCTCTCTCCTTCTAGTTATCTTCACACACTCCCTCTTTTCTTTTCTTTCCTTCCTTCAATCCCAAATGTCCATGATCTGGCCTCTCCCCCTCAAATATGGAACCTAGTATCTCCATTTCCCTAGACTTCCTTGAAAAACACCTGGCTGCTGCCTCTGAACTAGGACTGTCTTAACACCCATGTCACACAGCCATGTGCATAGCACACAGTGTCTCAAGGTTCCACCAAAGCAGCCAGCTCAGCATTGCAGTAAACACAGCTGGAGCCTTTGCAGATCTGACCTCCAGCAATGTTTAATATNTTTGGGTCTTGTTAATGTATTTTAAAACTGGCCTTCGAGGCTTGTAGTAAGGTGCCCAAGGAATGAAGAACTCATAAATGAAGAATTCAGAGAAACAGCACTTTGTTTTTTTCCAATCATTCCATAAAGCTACATGCATGCCCCCACTGTCATGGAAGGTTTGTGTATTTGTAGGAGAAGCAATGTACTATGTTCCATCTTATTGATTGATATTTCTAAATACCAGCAATTGCTAGCTATTATACGCCTTTGCTTCTTTTCCTTAAGGGTTCTGTAAGTGTGTCTCTGGATAAATATGACTCAGTTTTTATTCTGGAAGCTGACATTTTTATGTCCAAAATTTGCTGGGTTTTAGATCTCTTGCCTGTTAGCTAATGTGACTATTACTTAATAACATGAACTGATGAGGGTTATGGGTCAGGGAGAGAAAATATCCATAGAGTTGGGATTGTTCTATGCTCTGAGAAGAACTGAGACCAGATAGTAGAATTATAAAGTAGGACACAGAATTAAAACACATTTTTATGTGGGAATTTTCATTTTAAGTTAGTCTAATTCAATTACGTATTCATTTCCTTATTGTATGTTTAGGCAGGGATTATAACNAGGGCTTCTTCACTTTGTTTCGTGTTCTCTCTTTAATCTTTCACTAGGAGCCTTATAGTCACAAATCCTCCATAAACTGATGGCCAAGGACAAAATCCAGATCATGACTAACACTTTCTTGTGTAGACAATGGATTTAGGGTATTGTTATAGCCTCAGAAACAACATAAAAGACTTTTTCTCACATAATTTACAGATGGAAGTCACAAATGTATTTCCTAATCTACCACCAGTATTTCAAACNACTTTAGCTTTCTTGTCTGAATTTCCAGGTATGTAGGTGAAAAGTGAGAATTTGAGCTGATTCGAGAAGATGATACTTTCCCCCGACCCGTGAGCAGGTTTTACTTATTCAGTCCTTACCTTAGGCTTGGAAAGATGGTAGACCTACAGTGTAGCTTGGAGCAATGGCTTAGAATTCTTTTTTTGTAGACATGACCTTTGTATTATTGTTGTATGTTAAATATGTGATCTTTGTAACTAATATTTTTTAAAGGTAGACTGACCAGTTTTATGTTCCTATGTAGTGTGCTGTTAAAAAGTACTGTACGTCACGGGTACAGAAGGAAGTTAATACTTGCAACAAAACAGAAGTTTTTGTCTTTTTTTTCAATAGCATCTTATAAAGCTTGAAATGAGTGTGTATTTGTGTGCTCCAGTACTACCTTTACCATATGCTCACAGTATCTTTTAGACGTGTGCCCCTAAATCTACCATTTATATCCATCACCTTTATGAAGCTTTGAATTCTTTTCAGCAGCCNATGAAGAGAGATATTTGGGTATGCAACCTGGCTTCATGTGAGTTTTATTAAATTATTTGATTAATGAAGATTGATATATTCTCCAAGCAGAGAACAAATCCAGGATAGAGAATCTGCAGAACAAATGAGCTGAAGGAAAGATAAAAATGCTGATGGTGTTGAGCAATTATCTTTCCAGGTCAGGAGCCACAGCTTACCAAAGCCACTTGCTTCTCCTTCATCAATGTTCCCAGAATGCACAAAGGCAGATATTTGATGGTTTCCTTAGATATTTAGTCTGATAACAGTCCTATTCTTTGACTTCATTTTTTTCTTCACTTAAATCTTTTGCTGTTGAAATTCCTCTGTGTGTGTGTGTGTGTGTGTGTGTGAGAGAGAGAGAGAGAGAGAGAGAGAGAGAGGAGAGAGAACAAGACTATATCAATTTGCTGCAGCTCTTTCACTAGCCAATTATATTTAAATTACATTAGAATACTCTTTGTATTATTTTTTTGTGACTCTCACCAGAAGCCTTGGATTCTATACCTTATCTGTTTACCCTGACCATTCTCTGTTCTCCTTTCCTCCTCTCTTGTGATCCTTGATGTAAACTGCAAAATCTCCAACCCACACAGAGACTCTAATAGGCAGTTTCAACCCAAGGTTAGTAGATAATTGTGGCATTATAGAAAAGTGGAGAGTTTTAGCATCCAGTGGTGAGGACTTTAGGTGGTGGCTGACCTTGGCCACCATCTTGCTGTGGTCCTTTGGGAAGATTCTTTTTCTGCTGTTCTAGACAACAGAAAAATCCCTTCTGGCTAGAGAGGTGGCTCAGTGGGTGAACTGATTGCTGTGCCAAGTGTGAGGACCGGAGTTTAAGTTCCCAGAACCCTAGATAATGCCAAGTGTGGTAGCATGTCTGTAATCCCGTTAATCCCGTTAATCTGGCAAGAAGGGGAGGTGAAGCCAGAAGAATACCTCTACTCTGGATGGGGGTGGTGACAGCCAGTCTTGCATCTACAGCCNTGAATGATGAATGATGAGAAGACCTTGTTTCAAACAAGGCTGGCAGTGAGGACTGAAAACTGAAGCTGTTCTCTGAACTCCCTATGTGTGCCATGGCATGTGTGTTCTGGCATTCACATACATGAACACACACGCACGCACACGCACACACACATACACACCTTCTGCAGAGGTGTTCTGTTAAGCATGACATCAAGGTGCAGGACCTTGCAGGATGCCTGTCTCACAAGTGCCTCATGAGTGTGCATTCCCTTCCTTGTTTCTCTAATGGCTCATTTTAAGAACTTAGAATTGAAGTCCTGTTTGCAGTATTTTCCAGACAACCATTCTTCATATACCAGAACTGTTTTGTACCAAGTGTGCTGTTCAAATTGAAGAATTAATTCCAAACTTCTCTTCTTGTGATGGTGTCTAGGCTTTGACATTTGTCATCCAGTCACATCCTGGTCTAATCATTAGTCTATGGAGACCTAATAGGGAGAAAACTGTACTAACAGCACCACTTCTCCATCATCGATAGATTCCATGAGGCGTTCGGTCAGCTGCCCTCGGTCCATCTCTGCTCACTTACCTTCCAGTGGGGATGCACGCCCCTTTTCTTCTCAACAAGTGATATCATTAGCACGACCAACTTCNGCATCTCGGTCACAGTCCTTAAACCGTGCTTCCCTGTGCATGAAACACCTGCCTAACAGTAANGATGCCAGCTCTACCAACTCTCTGGTGGTAAGCTATCGATCGGTTGTGCCCTTTCAAGGTTGCAGATAATAGCATACTCAGAGTGTAGGTGGCAAAGGGGTCAGCTGAGAGTTCGAGGAGTGGAACCCCTGGCCCCTTCAGCATGTCACTCATCTACATTGTTTACACATCCGAGACCCCCGTTTAGTATGGACTCCTAAAAGGCAAGCTTCACCATATCACAGACCTCAAGGATGGATAGGAAGAAGCATTGCTTCATTTTCCATTTCCTGATGCAGGAGAGTAATGTTATTGGCAACCACCTGAGTGAATGCATGGTTTTGCAATGTTTTAATGGCGTCTATAGACACAAGCACATTTATTGTACGGAAAATATCTCTTAAAACTCTGGATTAATAGTTTGAAAACTGATAAATTCTACTTACATAGCCTAGGTACAATGCTGTTTAGAATGCTTTCTGTATACTAAATTAACATCGCATTCCCTTTTCAGCATAAACTACAGAAATTGACAATTGAGAAAGTCTGTGGCTTGTTATAGTTTCCTGGAGCTAGACCAGATATTTATTTAAAGTCTCTGTTTCATTAACACTGATGTTCCCAATGGTAAAATTCAGGAAATATAAGTGAACTCATTCATTCTATAACAATGACTGATTTTATTTTCCAAACCCAAGAATTTGTAGTAAATGACAGAGACTAGGAAGCCCTTTTTAAAATAATCATATTTAATATTTATATCTTGAGCAAGATAAAATATAACCAGGAGGAAATATAAAAGATATCTTTGCAAATAATAACCAATTTAATGCTAAAAATTTGCAAATGTCTATTTTAAAAAATTAAAAGTGCAGCATTTTTACCTAGAAATATCTTTTAAATTATACTGGCACAATGAAGTAAGATCCCCTCCACAAATCTGTATTCTTTCAAATTTAAGAATGAGTCTTTGCGGCAATTGAAAACAAAAGAACAGGAAGATGACCTCACAAGTCAGACCTTGTTTGTGCTCAAGGACATGAGGATCCGCTTTCCAGGGAAGTCAGATGCAGAGTCAGAGCTTCTGATAGAAGATGTGAGTATCTGATGCATATAAAATCCAAAGAGCATCAAAATGTGTTTCCTGGGACTAGGAGATGGGATCTGTTGGTAAAGTGCTTGCTTGGATGAGATCTTGAGCGGGGTCCCCAGTGCGTACATACGAACCTGGCATGGTGGCATGCACCTGTAATCTCAGCACTGGGAAGTGGAAGGCAGAGACAGGAGGGTTCCTGGGATTTGATGGCAGCTACCCTAGGGTACCTGGTGAGCCCCAGGTCCCAGTGAGAGACTGGATGTCAAAAACTCAAGGTAATTGCTACCTGAGGAAAGGCATCCAAGACTGGCCTCTGCCATCCACGGGTGTGCATGTGCATGCCTAAGCACGGANACACACACACTGGCATACATGTGCACTGTACACATAGGTATATGGACACATGACTCCCATACATCTACACAAAAATGTATTTTCGGGTCGAATTGTACTTAATTGCATAGGAAATGTAATCGATGTTCCTTTTAGCCCCCAGAAACTTTATAAAATAGAAGGATTCATTTTAGTTATTGGGAACATTTTGTCATATAATAAGGCTGTCAAGTGAGAATAATTAACATCAAATAATAACTGTTCTTCGTGATCAAATNTAAGGATAAACTTTTCTATATAAAAGCTTGGTAAGTTGTAGAAGTCTAAGGTGAGAAGAAATACGATGAGAATAGTAAGCACCCTGGTAGGTGATGCCTGGAATATCAAGTGTTGAAACCGTCTGGCTGAGTTATTTTTCACTCCTGCCACCCAGTGGAGGCTTTGGAAACCGCAGAGGTTTAGAGGCTCAGCTCCTAGCTTAGAAAGAAATCCGAGACTACTGAAATGGTTTTGTGGAAGAACAGTTCTTCACTCAAGGTTTCTCTTCTCCATCCAACATACTTTCTAAATGGCCATTCTTAGATCATTCATCAGCCAGAGAACGCTGTTTGGAGTAGGGTCGGGGAGGTTGTGATCTTTTTTTTTTCTTCCCCAGAAGACATGGCACCATCTAGTGGTCACATGAAGAATAAAAACGGCCGCTTGCACGCTGGCAATCCTTTGTGGTTTGCACTGTTTTATAAAGCAAGTGTATAGAAATAATAGCGAAACAAGGAAGAGTTTTCTTGCTGAAAAAATTCATAAAGGCATCGTAATTTTGTTATTAGATAATTATAGTGGAAGTATCCAAATGTTTTGCATTTTTGTGGTGATATGATTTTTCAAAAGTGGGAGTGGTATGCTGTTTGTGCGAGAGCTACTACTAGTTATAGCAAAAGAGATTTTAGATTGAGTATAAGGCATTGTGCTAGATATGTTTCACAATTTTTTTTTTTTTTTGGTTTTTCGAGACGAGGTTTCTCTGTGTAGCTTTGGCGCCTTTCCTGGAACTCACTTGGTAGCCCAGGCTCGAACTCACGAGATCCGCCTGCCTCTGCCTCCCGAGTGCTGGGATTAAAGGCATGCGCCACCACCGTCCGGCATGTTTTACAATTTTAAATTACACTTATTTATTTCTTGTTTAGTGTGTTCATGTGTGTGAGTGGACATATGCCATGGTATACATGTGGAGGCCAGAAGATAACTTTGAGCGAGTCAGTTGTCTCCTACCATCATGCATGTCCCAGGGACTGAATTCTGGTTATCACACGTGGCAGCAGGCATCTTGGCCCACTGCACTGCATCATCAGCCGGATAAGCTTTTATATATCTTGATAGTGTTTATTTTTAAGACAGTAACTATGCACCAGATACATTGTTTTCTGTCTGTTTTTATGACATGCTATTTTTTTAAAGTTTATTCATTTTATTTGCATGAGTATTTTGCCTGCATGTATGTATGTGCACCACATGTGTGCCCACTGCTCAGAGGTCAAAGAAAGCACCAGATCCCCTAGAACAGGAGTTACAGTTATGTGTCACCAAATGGGTGCTGGGAATTAAACCCAGATCCTCTACAAGAGGAGCAAATGCTCTAACCATTGGGCAAGTGCTCTAACCATTGGGCTATCGCTGCAGCCCAGTTAAGGTTTATTTTTTTAATTAGAAAATGAGAGAGTAGCACTAATATTTGTGACTGATGTGGTTATCCTATAAAGAAGATTGCTAGGCTTATACAATTAATGAAACAATTAATAATTAATATCAGACACTAGATTTTTACTGCATGCCTACTGTTTTCCAGACTTGAATGTTTGCTGCAGTATATATTACTAGAATNTACATTGAGAAATTCTGTAGATATACAGGTAATGCAAAGAAGGGGTTGGTAGAGTCCTAGCTGAATACAAGCTGACTTTTAATGTATTATTTAATATTGTATTACTATGTGGGTAACATAGCAAGATGAAAAATCTATGGGTTAGATTTCTGCTTAAAAATGTGTGTCTACAGAATTTCTGACTTTTATTCATTGAGTGATATTATTCTCGTGAAGAGGAAGAAAAGGCTTTGAATTTAGAACCTCTGGCTTGCTTAAGCCTTTAGAGGTATCTTTTCTATGAATGGTGGAGTTTTTATTATAAGTAGTCTCATGCTGCTTTCACTGCACAAATTAATAGAATCTGTGCTAACACATTTATCTACTACTTTTGGTGAGCAATCTAGATTAAATTTGTTAACATCTCTCCCCCAACAGATCATGGATAACTGGAAGCATTATAAAACAAAAGTGGCTTCATATTGGCTCATAAAATTGGACTCTGCAAAACAACGAAAAGTGAGTGACACTCAAAGATCACTTTACTCTTTGTATATTTATTAAGCTAAAACATTTAGTCAAATTCATAACAATTTTATATGTGAACATTTATTTGCTTGTGTCTTCAACAATACTGTGTTAGACAAGGATTTCGATAGTGGGGATAAAAAGTAAATTGAGGACAAATCAGTTTCGCTGTGCAGAAATCTGTGAATCAGTGTGTCAGCAGAGGGAGGAACAGAAACANAAATCATGGACTGGAAATTAGTGTGATGTGCAGATGGACCACAGAGGCAATTTTCTTATTAACTTAGATACATGATAGTTTAATTATCTTGTAAAATTAATTCATTTTTGTTGGAGAAGTAAGTGCTGCAGTAGTGGTAAGGGTGACTTTGGATGGTGAGGCAGAGCTCAAATGACTGCTACGTGGACTACAAGAAGATTGGGGTTCAGTTTTGCACATGGGAAGCCATTGGTAAAGCTGGAGAAAATCTTGATAGTCTGATTAGTAATTTTAAAAGACCGAGAACTACTTGAGAGGGGTAAAATTGAGGCAGAGAGAATGTGGCGTGATCAGAGGAGAAAATAGCTAAAAGGCTTCTAGGGTACCTGAGGCAANAACAAGAGAGTAGCTACCTACAGTGGNAATAGAATGGGNGGATTCTGTTGTTTGTTGTGTGGATTTAAAAGTATTTTATTTTATGTGTATATACGTGTACTTGAGTTTATATTTGTGCACCACATGTATCCAGGACCCCAGAGAGGTCAGAAGTGCTGTCTTATTCCCTGAAACTGAAGTTACAGACACTTGGGAACCTCCATGTGGGTGCTAGGAACTGATCCTGGGTCCTTTGCAAGAACAAGTGCTCGGAACCACTAAGCCATCTCTCCAGCCCCTTGTTTTGTTGTTTTGATCTTGGATATGTTTATGTACTGATTAGATATCTAAGTGATGTGTAATATCTAGTATATGTGATATAAATGATGTACACATCAGTTTGAGAGCAGAGCTGAGGTTGAGCATGGAGATAAGACAAATTAGGAGTCTGTAAGGTATTTAAAGAAATGGGGCTGGATGGGACCACATAGAAAATTTCTTAGAAAAGACAGGAGGCTTCTGGGACTGAACTGACCTGAGTGTAGCAGCGTGAAAAACAGTAAGAGCTGAGTGTCCCTGAAGCCAAGGGAAGTCGTCTTAACAACAGACTAATAGGCCATAGGCCGTGCTGGAAGTTGCTGCTAGGGGTTGAGCATCAAGCTGTCTGTCATTTCAGACAAACATGGAAGGTTAGTGGTGACCACAAATTTTGAAGAGTGGTAGGGAGCAAAACTTAACTGGAAGGGGTTCAGTTATTGAATCTTGAAGAAGGGGGAAAAAAGCTATAGCTGGTGCAGACAGTTTTCAAAGAATTGGGGGAAAGGACAAAAGGAAATGTTGGGAGTGAGGAGAGAGTTGCAGGCTGGAAAGAGTTGTTTTCTGCCTTAAAGATGAAGACTCTTTTCAGTTGTGTGTTGATGAACTGGTGACAATGGCCTGGGAGAAGGACTGCCAGGGAGGGGCAATACCAAGTTCCTGAGTTAACTGAGGTTTGGCTGGCTAAGAGCAGTTATTGTAATCAGAGAGAAGACGAAGNGTCTCAGAGTGTGATGGAAAAAGTGAGATCCCAGGAGAGAGCCAAAGGTATGTAACAGCTGCCAAGAAGAGAAGAGGCAGGTATTTTATCACAGTAACAAAAAGTAACTAATACAATGATGTTGAAACAATTGGTTATTTTACAAGAAAATAAGGGAGCTTATTTCTTATCATTCACAAAATNAATTCCATGTAGGTTATAGTTTGATATATAGCATAGAAAAACATTAGGACCAAAGGAAATGCAGAAGATGGCTGTGGTCACAGAGCCGGGAAAGGAAATGCAGAAGATGGTTGTAGTCATAGAGTCGGGAAACAACGTCTTAAAAAAGTCCTGACCAAGAGGGGTTAAAGAGAAAGCNTGAAAAATTTCATCATATGAAGACTGAAAATCAGAGATGGTGGTTCTTCTCTATAATCCCAGCATTCAAGAAGCCAAGGCNGGAAGATTGTTGGGAGTCCCAGGCCAGTCTGGGCAATACCTAAAAGAAAAAAAAATCAAGACCAAAGAAAAACATACAAATGGAAAAAGACATCTTAAATCAAATTAAGAAAGAGTAAGGGTGTTGAGCAAGTGGGGAGNATTGAGAGAGATATTTAGTGCACATACAATGAAAGGTAACAGTGGTAAACCAATGATTCTTACCAATCAATTAGCCAAAGACAAACTAGTCTATGAAAAGGAACATGGCAAAGTGCATAAAAAGGCTATGTAAAGACAATTTAATGGATCTTCAAACAGCCAATTAGCATGTAAATAGATCCTTGGCCTCACTAGTGATAAAACAATAGCAAGTGGCAACTATCATATTGGCCAAAATTAGTAAGATGGATAATGCACACCAGTGGGACTAGCATGGNTAAGAGGACCTTTGCTCTGCTGTTAGACAGTATATTGGTCTAAGCCTTGAGACTCAGCAAAACCATTTCTTGCCTTGTGTCCTGTAGATTTTCATCCAGAATAATGAGAAGGATTTCCATATGTCAACATTTATAACAGTGCTATTTAGAAAAGCCAAATGCTAGAAGCAGCTTGACGGTCTCACAGTGAGTTTGTGGTTAAAAAGACCTGGTACATCCATGGAATTTAGTTGAATGTGATTGAAGACTATTCTAGAATCATATATTAGTAGAATATAGAATTCAAGCCTGTGACTTAAAACTGATGGAATACACATGGAACATTCCTTGTCATGGGGGATAGGCACAGCAAGCAGACGCAGTGCAGTGTCTCTGGGAGGCTGATGCCCTCTGCCGTCTATCTGGTCCTCCTTTTGAAATATCTGAGCCATTNTGGGTTCAGTGTAACCACTGGACCATGTTCGTGTTGGAACAGAGGGAGCCTTTTGGATTGANNCGGCCTTCATTTTTCAGCTCCGTTTCACCCATGCGTCCTGAATGGTGAGCTCCAATATTAGCAGCCAAGTGAGATAAGAATTCCAGGCTGGTATTTTGTGAGTTGAGCTCCTAGGAGCATTCTGCAGGGGTGGGAAAGGTCTGTGTTTGTGATGTCCAATGCANTAGTTACCAGTCACGTGAGGCTATTGAATACCTGAAATGTGGCTACTGTGACCATGGAATTGAGTTTGTAACTTAGTTTTAGTTCATTTAAATGTTTATTGACGTCTGCATTTAGCAGGGTAGGTCTAAACAGACAAGATGCTCTCTTCTAAATGGTCTTAGATAAAAAAAAATTCTTTGCTATCTTCCCACTTATGAGTTCAGAGGGGCTGTGAGAGGACCCAGTGAAGNTTTCCATTTTATGCTATCCTAAAAAGATGTCCTATATTAAAGAAATAAGTTACAAGTAATACAGATTGCACCATTTTAATCTATTAATGAGTTTATTACTCCAAAATTAACCAGTCTGTCGGTC
>LZPO01044806.1:63367-82468 GCA_001675575.1 Neotoma lepida | reverse complement strand
AAGTAGGCATTTATCAAGGGGCTGGGAAACCCTGGGAGGCTTGAGACATCAGCCTCAGGTGAGGAGATGGTATTGCCTTAGTTAGTACTCTGGCAGGGGGCTTAAGAGGAACTTTGTACATAGCTATTACTGATATTAATAAACCTAAAGTCTTTTGTCTTTGTCAAAGATATCTGTCCATCAGCTATCCACTGCTAGGTGACTCTTACATATATATTTTTATGATAATGTCTCATCTTTTTCAACTTTTTTAATACCTCTTATTTGTTTTTCATTAATTACTGTGTAATCTAAATGTCTTCCAACATAAGACCCATTTGTAGGTCTAGGACACAAATGACCCTTCTAGATCAGTAAATAGTCTTTACCTGACCAGATTAGAAAAGAACCCCTGGCCTGTCATGTGTTGTGCTTTCCTGAGTCTGCAATCAAGCATATGGGGAGAATAGTATATTGCATAAATGAAATATTTCCTTAGCTTTGTTGTGTTTTGGCTAAGCCTATAGCTTTCCTAATACTCCCTCATTTATGCACTTATTGATTTTTCTTTTCACTGATGTTTCTTCTGCTTTCCTTGTGTTGGCTTCTTGCTCAAGCCTGTTCTTTTTACAGTCTACCCTCTGGCCTGCCGCCACCAATATGGCCTTGGTTTCTTCCAGTCCTTTAGCTATAAGAACCTTGATCTCTTCTGATGCTGTAGGGAGTCCTCATTACTCCTGTCTACAGTGCTCATATTTCTGGTATATAGAGAGCACTCCAAACTTAAGCCAGTTTTTAGATAGTGTCTCATGGCCATAACTGCTTGGGCCCCTCATGATATAGGGTACTCATGACTGCCCACAAGAGTGTGAGCTCTGTGTAACCCCACAGGAGAGCATATTTACATTCAGGGTCAGAGGATTTGGAGATTAGTAGACATCACCTGTTTCTATTTCATATTCCCATGTCCAGAGCATCATTTGGGTTGTGCCCCTAGAGTCTCTTCTTTACTTGGTATTTGTGCAGCATCCTGCCTTCCCACCTGTGCCTCCTGCCTAGGCACCCTGCTGTCCTGCCTGCACCCCCTACCTGGGTACCCTGCTATCTTGCCTATGCTCTATGGCTCCAGTTCTTTTCTGTGCCCCTTTTCAAAGTTAAGCTCTTCTTTTGTGACTAGCTTTCATTCAAACGACATGAAGCACTTGGTTTGTCATAGAGACATAAAGAGCTTAGTTAGGGGTGTGGGAAATGTGGACTGAGGAGTTCATGAGTACTGAGATCCAGTGTGGGATGACTAAAGAGTTCTGGTAATAGGAGCAGTGAATGTTCGTAATGCCAGTGAACTCTGTTTTAATATCTTTAAGTGGTACANTGCATGTTATATGTATTTTACTATAATTTTTTAAGATNTAGAAAGTACTACCAGGTGTATAAGGAGATGAGATTGTGGANAAGTCTTAGGTGAAACTGTCATTGCCTGCTTACAGCTAAAATTCTGCCTACTGCCTGTTATATGGAGTACTTACAACTCATGGAAGACCAGCCTCATGAGAGCATTGTGAGAATAGCTGGTTGTACCGTCCTTGTGAGTGTCAAGAATAGTATTGAAATCTGAACCAGTTTTTCTCTTTTCCTGGTTGGTGTTCCTTAGAAAAATTGCTATGTTTCTTCATCATATCTTGGACATTCAATTAATAATACTGCTAGTAAGAATGAGTGATTGAAAAGATATTGCCTGCATTTCAATAGCTTTAAATATAGCTAAAGAGAAATTAATTTCAAATTATGTAATTTGTGGAGGAAAGGTGACAAATAAATACATAGCTTTTAACTAGTTACCAGCAGCCCAAGACTGACTTTGGCACAGGCAGATCAATAACTTAGGAGTACGTTTGGATGTGGGGTATGGAAGGCCACACTGGTAAGGGTTATACATTAGATTGTGTCTGGCTGTTAACCATGCCCTAGGGTTAAAACCAGATGGGGAAAGTGGAGAGGAGTGTGAAGGGAATCTCCTATACTTAGACTCTGGGAAATCTTTGAGGGCAGGTTCTTCCAAGGTTAGTCTTGTCCAAAGGAGCAAGGCTATTTAAAGACATCTGCTATCCCTAAGAGCCTCTTTTTAAGATGTCATTTCTCTAGCATCTTCTGAAGAGGTCACACCACCTCTGGTAATGTAGTGCCTTTGTGACAGGCACTTCAGTATCGTGTGCTGTGAAGTTAGTTTAAGAAGTTATGTCTGTCTCCATGGCCCATGTTCCTTCTGTTATGTGCTATATGTAGTAGTAAACATCCAGAAAAGAGTGAAATATTGTCTCATTTTCGGTCCTGAGAATGAGTAATTTTTTGTTTTAAATACAGCCTCATATAGCCCAGGCTTGCCGTGAACTTGCTACAGAGTCTTGCCTGTCCTAAGACTCTGGATCTTATTCTCTCTACCTCCTGACTATGGGGTTGCAGGCGCATATCACTATGCCCAACCTGAACAAGTGGTCTTAATGATGGTTCTCTCTGTAAATACTCAAGCTTGTACATAGTTCTTAGAAGTTTCTTTTCCTTAAACACATTTTTAGTGGAGAAAGAATAGATATAAGTAGAAATGATATATAGCTTATGATTTTATCACTTATCAAACAAGAGTGTGTCTTGTGAACTGATGCAAGCTGGGTTGTAGACATATGTTAGAAATAGAAATTTTCACTCTGTTTGAGAAGATGAGATCTGGAAGGCTCTTCCATCTCTATACATTTTTGTTTTATATATTGGGAATCTTGAGATAAGATTCTTTGATGTTATCCAGGTAGCTAGAATTAGGACCCAGGATAGAAAATAACCAGTTCTACAGTGGATTAGTCTGGGTCCTAGTGGAAGCTGGCAGCATGATCAAATTGAGTAATTTGTGGGAAGTTGAACACAAGGACTCTCTGCAGTATTAAGGTCAGGATTCAAGGAAACCATTGAGGGATAATGCATACTCTAGAGCCAGTAACAGGAGGGAGCTGTCACCACCTGTGGATAGANAAGAACCTAGAAGAGGAATGGTGGCTTGAGCACTAGGACACACATGACATGATGGCAACAAGAAGGCGGCTGAGGGATTAAAGACCTTAGCTGGCCTCTCCTCCTGCCATCTAGTTTTCCATTGGAACTTTCTATTTGCTAAAATCAACTGGAGAAAAAGGCATCGGAAGACTGGGATATAATTCATAANNGTCAGGGTGGAGTGGCTGAAAGCAGTGAAGAGAATGGAGGTCTGTGTATTTGTGATGGTGGAATTTTCAGTGTCTCCCATTGAAGAGGTCAAATGCAAGTATGAGGACAGGGTATTAAAAGAGGGATTTGACTATAAAGAGCATCATGTACAAATGAGAAGTTATGTGAGTATAGGATTTTCTTTAAGTTCCTAATTTAAAAGAACACATTTTTTGGAACCAGAACTGTGAGGTAACTAGAGCCTAAATAGCCTTCAGATACTTACACATAAAATCCATTGACTCTTTGTCTCCAAATTTTCCTGGGACTCACCAGGAACCGTGCTCTCTCAAGAACTGTTAGGAGACTCTGAAGGAACAGCTTGTGCTTAAGTCAAGTCCGCATAAGACAAGGCTGCACTCAGTCTCTAGGATTTTTCCTCATGACTTCCCTCCCCACAGCACTCCATTCATCCTAATAGAAGTCTGTGAATCCTACAGCTACCACCAGCATAGACCCAGTCAGCAGAAAGCAAATACATAGTCTGCTTTCAGCAGGGCCAGATGCCTCGAGGGCAAGTCTCTGTTTTGAAGGTGTCCACCCGTGTCTGAAGAAGAACTTTGAAGGGAAAGTCTGCTTAATTCTGGGATCTAAAGCCCAAACCAACTTCCCAGTGCAGCACTATGCCCTGTGCAGGTGGGCAGCTAGAAGCAGGAGGCAGGACCGAGTCTGGACTTTCTAATCAAGCAGTCCACTTACTTGTTGAATGGTGAGGGGCTGAGAGAAGTAATCATGTTCATCTAGGGAAACATTGCTCCTCATGCAGATCCTATGGGAAGAAGCATTCCCACAGCAGACGTTGGTTTATGAGATACTTTAAATACTAGTTCAGAATGGTGCTTGTCAGCAACCTTCTGATCTTATTTCCCAGTGTAGATGAGAAATTTGAACAAAATTGGATCAAAGTGAGAGCAGACCTGGCCTAGCAAAGAATTCTGACTGAAAAAGCTTGGAAACAGGTCCTGTGGGAGGTGTGAATTATTNGGCCAATGCAGAAGGCCCCAGCTTCAAGGAAATGTCACAAAACAGAATGAAAGCACAGTGGTAAGCTGTTGTGCAGGTGCAGGTGTGCAGCCAGGTGAAAAAGAATGTCTCCTCATGACAGAGGTGAGGAATGAACTGTAGGACACTGTAGGCAGCCAGCAGTCTCTGAGTAACAGCTGCATCTCTTGTCTCTAGGGCCATGCTCCCACCTCATTGTAGCCCCACAGGGCACTGGTGGGTGGGGTGGAGCTGTACCTTCCTGTGGACACACCAAGGAGGGTTGTTGACCTCTTTAGCCTGTCCTTTGTTACCACCTGTTTTTGTTGTTTCAAGATGTTCTCTCCTAGCCCTCAGGCAGATGTCCCCCTCTGTCTCAGATCATCTGCATATCAATCTTCTATGATTTTCAATAATTCTAGCACATCTGAATGTTTCTGTTATTCTACATGGTCCAGAATCCCAATATATACAAAACATGGGAGCTAGGCATGGTGGTGCAAATCTGTAATCCCAGCAGAGGTGGGAGGATGGATTGCCAATTCAAAAACAGCCTGGACACCCCCACATGTCTATCAGTGCCTGAGGCACATGGGAGAACTGTCCCTGCCCCCTCACCAGCTGCAACACTGGGGAGAGCAGGCCCTGCACCTCACCTAGGCAGCACAATAGAGCTGAGGTGTGGCTCTGTTGTTGGCAGAGGTGTGAGTAAGCCAGCCTTAGGTTGTGAGCATGGGAGAGAGAGCTATCCTCATTACTCATCTGTTTTGTGGTGGCATGGGTAGGAGTGAAATGCCCCCCCCCCGTCAATGCTTGAGGCAGGTGGGAGAGCTGTCCCTGAGGTCATAAGAACAGGTGATCTGTCCCTGCCCATTATCAGCTGTAGCACTCAGGAGAGTGACCTCTACACCATGCCTGGGCAACATAGTCGATCTGGCCTTGAAGGTGTAGGTGTGGGAGAACCAGTCCTGGGGACATGAAAGCCAGAGAACTGGCCCTACACTTTAGTCATAGCTACAAATGGTGAACTAGCCATGGCAATCCTGGAGAGCCCACCCTGGTGATGAAGACAGGGCATATCTGGCAGACTGACCAACCCTGCAAGTACCCAGGCCCAGAACTAGGGTTATGTGTTGGCCAACCCCAACATCCACCCCATCTGTGATCTGCTGGAGTACAGGGGTGGGTCAGGGGGATCAGTCCTGTGGACCCAGGGCTGCAGGATCTCCATGACACAGGGCAGCAATGGGATGTCCAGGAAGAGTCCCAGTGAGGGTTCAGCATCTATGGTACAACAGAGACCAGGGAACTTGAATGATTCTTTTCCATAAATGCCTGCATGTAAAACTGTATGAATAAAGGGGTTTTCTTTGTGACTCACTGCAGCTTCTATGATGAGCTTTTCCCCTTTCTTTTTTCTTTTCTTTCTTTTTTTTTCCTTTTCCTCTTTTTCTCTTAAATTTTCTTTTGTTTTATTTTGGGGTGGGGAAGGGAGATGGGTAAGATCAGTTGGCATGATGTGAAAGACACGAAGAATTAAAAATAAAATCTGGACTACATAATTCCATGCAAGCCGGAGCTACATATCTAGAGCCTGTCTCAAAAACTCAAAAGCAAAAACAAAAGAGAAATTGTAGATTCTACAAGCATTTTCTTCCAACTAAGTAAGTGGTAAAGTATTATGAGTAGATTTTCCCCACAATCAGATAATTTCTAGAGGGTGCAAGTACAAAGAGGATGGAAGCATAATAGCCAAACATACCATGGTGACTGAGCCTTCTTCCTATGCAGACAGAGGTACAGAGCTTGGGTACAGCAGGCTTTGGATGCGAAGATTATAAACACAGGTGCTGCAGCCCAGCCATAAGTGCTGGCACCTGCAGCCCCTGTGTAGCCTCATTTGGCTGAGGCAGAGGTGGCAATGTTAGCTGGTCACACCCATGAAACAACACTTTGCAAAATAAGGTGCAAAAGAACATGTCTCCCCATGCTAATTTTAGGCCAGCTGCTTAGTTACACAGGCAGAATCATTTGGGCAACCTTCTAAGGAAGGAATCTGTGGACATGGTCTGGTTACAGATAGACCATGCTCTGCATTAGTAACAGAAAAAAATGCAGTTGAAGCCAATTGCTAGGATCTATATTCCAGTTCATTTTACTCATGGTCTTCTTAGAGTTAAGGCAGCTGTATGATCTGTTTACCTGGCTCAGCACCTTAATAATGGGCCCCTGTAGGCCTGAGTTAATGCTATTTAATCCTTGCAATTTTCACCATGAGCTAGTGCTAAGAGAATCTCATGTCTGCTGCAGGAATACAAAGCAGGAATGGCCATAAATTTTAGCCTCCAGTTGGATAGCACTCTGACTGGTGGATATAGTGGGAACTATTATGATGACTTTAGCTCTAGATAGGGGCAGTCTTATGAGTCCACAATCAGTTGTCAGGCTTCACAAGAGCCAAAAATGTGTGAGTGTCAATTCTGGGTCCTTTAGAACAAATACAGAAGACTGTAGTGAGGCAAAGACTTAGCCTTGTTCACAATGTATAAAAGGTGCAAGGTCAGGTCTAGGTCCCTTAGAATATGAAAGCTCCTTCCTAATCACTGGATACATTTGAGCAGATAGTGACTGATGCATAAGGGTTTGCAGGAGAATGGACCCTATAGGCTCTTGTATTTAAATGTTTGGATCCCAGTTAGTGGTCTGTTTAGGAAGGATTATGAAGTATGGCCTCTTGGAGAAGGTGTGTCACTGGGGGTAGGCTTAGAGGTTTCAAAAGCCCACTCCAGACCCAATAAGATGCTCCCTGCCTCCTGCTGTGGTTCTGATATAAGCTGTCAGCTACTGCTCAAGCCCCCTGCCTGCCTGCCTTCATAGTCCCCACCAACATGGTCATGAATTCACCTTCTGAAACTGTAAGCAAGCCCCCAATTAAATTTTTTTTCTGTAAGTGGCTTTGTTCATGATNTCTCTTCACAGCAATAGAACAGTCCAAGAGTGACCTTCTGCCTTGAAGAGATCTGCACAGGCACAGCTTGAGATGTGGTGATTCCTTGTCCACAGATGCCTATCTCATAGATGAAAGTGGTAAAGCACCTTTCTGTGGGAGGGAAGGATAGGAAATAATGCTGTTATGAGGGAACTAATCTTATCACCTTTGAAGGCCACACCTTCTGATACAGTCACCATTACCGTTGGAGTTAGGGTTTCAACATCTTTGTTTCTTTGTTTGTTTTGAGACAGGGTCTTACATGGGCCAAGCTGGCTTGAACTTGCTCTGGAGCCAAAGATACCTTAAACTCCTAATACTCCTGTTTCCAACCCCCTGCCCTACATGGGATGCCATATGAATTTTGAGGAGACAAAACTATTTGGTCTGTGCTATTACATTCCCAGTCTCCTATAATCCATGTTCTTTTCACTTACAAAACACATTCATTACATTTCAAAAGCCCTCAAGATTTAACCTATTTGAGCATTATTTCTAAAGTTTAAAATGAAGAATCTCATCTAAATGTCATTTAATCAGAGATAAGTAGAACTCAAGGTGTAACTCACTCTGAGGCACACTGCCTTCCTGTTGGGAACCAATGAAATCAACATCATAAGGCTTCCATTTTAGGGGTAGAACTAGATTCTCAGTTCTCACCAGAATCACCCTAACAGTCCATTCATAGATCTTTCCAAGCACCCATGTCAAAACTCTCCAGTATCTCCCTGTGCACAGTTCAAGTGCTGCTCCCCCAGCATTCCTACTTCCAGATACCCACTTCAGTCTTAGTCATTGGGGGAGTCATCTGAACCCCAGGTTTGGTTCCATGCCCCAGCTTCCAGCATCTAGGAGTTTGCCCTAAGTTGGGAATAATAATACAAGAATTCTCCTGGATAATAGCTTTTAAAGGGCANGGACTAATCTTATTTTAAGCTTCAAGTTCAGTTCTTAGTATATTTCAGTTGTGTGAGGGAAGCGCCTTCTCTAGTCCTCAGCAATTAAATCTACTAGGCACTGATCAGGCTCTCAGTGTGTCTTCATAGCTGGACCACCTCATAAAGTCCTTACTCTTTAACCNCAGTGATCATTTATGGGTGGCAATATTAGATCTGAACATGGAGCACCCTCATCCTGAGAAACATTATAAAAAAACCACAATAATTTATACTTCTTTAGCACCTTTAATTTTTGCAAAAAAATTTGGCATGTGTTGTGTGCTGTGTTTATATATGATGTATTCATGTGAGTGTGTGGGTATGTGTACACCCAGAAGCTAGAGCAGGGGGTCTGGTGTCTGTCTTTTATCACCTTCTGCCTTATTCCTTTAAGACAGGGTCTCTCACTGGCCTGGAAGTTCACTGTTTTTATGAGGCTGGCTGTTCATTGAGCTCCCAGGATCCACCTTTTTCTGTTTTCCTGATATGGAGGTTCTGTAATCACATGTGTAATCATACCCAGCATTTTTTAACATGGATATTGGGGATTCTTAACTCAGGTTCCATTGCTTACACACCAAGCACTCTTTTCCCCACTACTCCATTACCCCATCCTTAGCACCAGGAATTTTCTGAGTAGTCATTACAGACAACTCCAAATGTAGAGACCAACAATATTACTATGACAAATGAAGATAGAGAGAAATTAATCTAAGGTTATACAATCAATGTTGAGATGAAAATCATTTTTGCTGTTGTTGCTTTGAGTCCAGGTCTTGTGTAGCCCAGACTGACTTTGAATTTGCTATATAGTGGAGGATGGCCTTGAACTTACAATTCCCCTGATTCTGCTTCCCAACTGCTGAGATTACATGAGTATGTTACCACACCCACTTCAGAGACACACAATATGACTGTGACTTGCAACTCTACTCATAACTGCTGTGCTGTGGTACCTACAATTTAATTACATAGCAATATCTTTGCATGATTTTAACATCAAAGCATTCAATTTTAACCTGGAATCTATGACATGTGTCTTCTCCAGCATGCTATTCAGAAGATGCCCTGGAGCCTCCTGAGGTGTGGAGCTGAGTTCCCCTGCACTGGGTATTTCCAGAGGGCTGGGATGTTTGAATGCAATATTTGTCCTCCTTCTCCCCTTGTCCTTTTCCACCCTTCACTTGTGTTGGAATAGACAGATTTGAGAACAGTTTTAGGTTCACAGTTATGTTATCTCTTTAGACTGTAACTGTAAAAAAGANTCCAGTATATAAACTTACATATATAATGAAGTGTTAAATGTAGTCACATGAAAGGGATGCTGATAAATGAATTCTCACATTAAATATTCTTGGATGATGCTAAAGATTCATTCTAATACAGAATGTCCTTCTTGGTTCTGTTCTCTGAAACTCTTAACATCCCATCATCAGAGCTGTCTGGTCTTGCCTATTTCCTCTATCTAATTACATTACCACTTTCCCTGCAAGGCACCATGTGATGTCCTCAAGTTCTCCATGGCCTAATTTCCTAACAGAATTTCCTGGTGTTATCTGTGTTACGTCTCAAAGACATAATTGTCTTAGGGTGGGGAAAGCATCTTGTGTACTGAAAACGAGTGCACGAATGCTCACACACACACAAACNCACACGCACACATATTCACAAATACACAACTCACTCTGGGATTAACTTGTAGGGATTAAGATTAATTTGTAGTGATTAATCACTCATTGTGAACCATAAGCCACATGTATCAGATTCATTTGAGATTTGAGATCCTTGTTAAAATTGGAGATTCTGAGCCAGGCGGTGGTGGCACACACCTTTAATTCCAGCACTCAGGAAGCAGAGGCAGAGGCAGGTGGATCTCTGAGTTCAAGGTCAGCCTGGCCTACAGAGTGAGTTCTAGGACAGCNAAGGCTACACAAAGAAACCCTGTCTAAGCAAAAATGGAGATTCTGGACCTCATCCAAGACCTTTTAACTATGAATGCCTGAGGTTGAAGTCACAGATTAACATTTTCCTCCATCAAAGCATTTTTACATTTTTATGTTTCTTTAGGAATTTGTTACACATTCAGAAGTAGAGAGAATAATACTATACTATAAAGTCCACATGTCAAAACTCAGCAATCAAATCCTAGCCAGTGTTTGTTGCTCTGTAATTTGAANCCAATTCCAGGTTTTTTATCACCTAGAACAGTTCCACATGTGCCTGTGACACATAACATTACTGTGGTCATCCTTAAGAGTTAACTAATAACACCCAATGTCATCAGATTTGCAGTCCACATATTCCTTGTTTCACACGTTTGCTAACTGCATAGTATACTGTATGCTCAATCAGATCTCTGCTGCAGGTAAAACTGGCTCTTCTCTGGACTGTTGCCCACTTCCTGTGCTGTGGTCTTCTTCTAACAGGTCTCCTGAGTTGAATAAAATTTTCTCTGTATATATGTTTCATTGTCATTTCCTAAAGTCATCCATAAAGGGCTTCCACATGGAAGCAGCCCTTCTGATACCATGCAGTTCTAAAAATGCCTCTTGCCACCCTACACACTTAATCAATAGCATATTTGGGTAGAAAATTTTAAGTTGAAATAGTTTTATTTTTCTTTCATAAATTTGCATGTATTTCCTTGTTGTATATAGTTTCTGGTAAATCGGATTATTGTTCCAGTTTCTTAGTGTTTTAANATACGTGCGTGTGTGTGTGTGTGTGTGTGTGTGTGTGTGTGTGTGTGTGTGTGTGTGTGTGGACCATAGATTGATGTTGTTTGTCTTCTGCTGTCACTCCCCTCTATGTTTTGAAACAGAGTCTCTCCTGACCCAGACTTCACCGATTCCATTAGGCTCTCTGCCAGTGAGCTCTGGGGATCAACCTTCACATCATCTCTTCAGTGCTCGGGTTACTGCTATGCATTTCCACATCTAGCTTTTCCATGTATGTTGGGGATCTGAACTCAGGTCCTTGTGTATGCATAGCAGGCAGTTTACTCACTGAGTCATCTCCTCAGCTCCTGTGTCTTTACTATTTTTATCTCAACCTTATGGCTTTCTCTAATCTTTATTAAATTTCACAATAAAAACATCTAAGATCATAGTGTTGTGTTATGGATGCTAGATGGACCTCTACCCACTTGTCCTTCAGTTTTAGGGAAACTTAAACATTTTCCCCCTTTAATTTTTGTCTCCATTTTCTGTAATTTTAAATATTAGCTCTTTGAGGGGGGAACACCCTCTATCATTGCTTGTATTTCTGAGTTGGGGGTTTTGTTCTTGCTGGGTTAAGTTTACCTTCAGTCAGGTTCCTTAGCTGTAGTGTTGGTGCATTGCTCTGCTGTTTGAGGCATTGTCTTATTTTATTCCCAGGTCAGATGGGCTCTCCAGGATCCTCTTTGTTGGTTACTGCTGCATCCATGCTTTTTAATCTGCACTGTTATTTCATAAACTTCAGTACAGAAGTGAATTGTCTCTTGCTCTAATTTGGTTCATGTCGTTGGCCATTTATTCTGATGCCTCAGCTTGGCTGGTGTCCTTTGAGTTGCTCATCTTCCTGTCTGGTTTCATTCATTGTTCCTTCTGGCCTGTGGTGGTTGGAGTGAGAATGGCCCCCATAGGCTCATATGATTGAATACTTGGTTCTCCATTGGTGGAACCATTTGGGAAGGATTAGGAGGGGCCTTATTGGAGGAGGTGTGTCCCTGAGGGGCAGGCTTTGGATTTCAAAAGCCTTATGCCATTCCCAGTGTCTCTCTTAGCCTCCTGCTTTGGGATCAAGATGTAAGCTCTCAGCTGCTCCTTTGCATCATGGATCTAATCCTTCAAAACCATAAGCCAAATTTAATGTTTTCTTTTNCAAGTTGCCTTGGTCATGGTATTTTATCCCAGCAATTGAAAAGTAACTAAGATAATGGCTGATGTTCCTCAGTCCATACATAACCACTGGATGAACAAGCTCTTGTTTTTCATGGTCAACAGTCTTTGCCACTTAATAAATTTTGCAGCCATCCTTTAGAATTGCACTTGTCTAGCTGGAATGCTGTGCTACAATATTGTGTCCAGTGTGCTGGGACACACCATTATATCACATCAAGTGCAGTGGTTAAGACCTAGTTGCAGTAGATTGTTCTTCCTATCTCCGCCCTTGAAAATGCCACCTTTGCATCTCTTGCTACACTTTCATACACAGCCACCTGCCTATGTCACTGCCAGCCTTCTGGGAACTGTAGTATTTGCCTCTTCCAAGCCCCAAATCACCATCTAATTATTTTTTTGACCCATGACAAAAGGGCTGATTACACTGTTCTTATTCTTTAGAAAATATATCTCAGTATATTTTATCATTATTCTTCGCCATCTTTAAATATGGCACAAATGCCAATGAATATGTGTAATGAATGTATATGTAATTTAAAATTTATAAGCAAATGACCACATACATACCACCTAACATTAAGAAATAAATTATCTCTTTAAAATATTCTGTGATTCTAGGCTGACTTCCTATCCCCACCACCTTTGCTGAAGTCAAATTATAAGGAGATAGGAGTGGACTTACTGATTCGTACTGTTTTTGACAAGAGAGAAAAGTACAAACACAGTGTCCAGAGGACACTTGAGNTATAGGAAACAGACACTCAAATGATCACACTGGAGGCTGGTGAAGTCACATAGGCTACCATTGCTTTCTGGCATCCTGACAGGTGTTCTGAAGCACTGCTAACTCACCTGGTGTCTTTGTGTAAGTATGAAAATTTTTCTCTTGCTGCCTGCACTAACTGTGTGCACAAAAAACCTACAAGACTGTGAATCTATAAGATTCTAGCAACCACACAGTTTACAGACCACAGCCTACGCTTCCATCATTCAAGGTTGACACAAGTGGCTGCAGAGCTCCTCAGATGGACTTCATCGTTACCAAATGTTATACTCATGCCAGGAATTCCTTGAAATGCTTGGCATCTGGTGTTTAGGTAGAAAAGCTCTCTCCTTTAACGCTCCTTGCCCCATGTTTGGACTTAAGAGCCATCTGGATTTTGGAAAGCATAGCCTAGAAGTCATTTAGCAAGCTGAAATTGTTATGAACTGGGTCAGAGGCCTGATGACTACTTATAAGAGTGGGTCAGGCTTCTTGTTATTTAACATGTTGTGTATGCCCAGTGGAATCCTGAGAGGTGGTGTACTGAGCCAAATGAGCTCAGGGCTCATGTGGGACATATTTATTTATTTATTATTTTTAGATAGTGTCTCATTATGTAGCCTTGGCTGCCCTGAAACCTGCCATGTAGCAAGCTGGTCTGTAACTAGGATGTTTCTCTTACTTCTGCTTCCTAAGTGCAGAAAGTAGATGCATACCTGGCCTGACATGTTGAATTCATTTTTTAACCTGTGTGTGTGTATGTATGATTGTATGAGCATATGCATTTATATGTGCACCTGTTCATGTGTGTAGAGACCATAAGGTGTCATGTCTTCTCCCCTATTGCTTGCTGTCTATCCCTTTGTGTCAAACCTGGGCATCATGTTTTCTCAGCAAACCAGGAATCCCCAATGATTCTCCTATTTCTACCCCCTCAGAGCTGGATCAGAGGTGTGTATAGAATGCCTGGATTTTTATGTTTGTGTTCAGATCCAAAATCTTGTCCTCATGATTGCACAGCAAACATTCTTCATTGTTGAGCCATATAAAATTCCTAAGTCCAGATAACCAAATGCCTTAGTTTACCCTGGACAATCCAGGATTAACAATCTTATCCCCATTTAGTTATTATAATATAACCCTTTGTTTTTCTTTAAAGCATGCCAGCCTTGGACAGTAATTTATATGGTCATATATATTAGCCAACTTTTTTGCCATGACAACAAATCCTTTTAAAAATCATAGAGACTCAAAACACCAACTCTTTAGGTTGGTGTTTTCTAATGGATCTGTGCCTCACTTGCAACTCTGCCCCAGGTTGAGTCAGGGTTAAATTTATTCCTCATTTTAGACTTGGGGCTTGTGCCATAAATTATTTTTAGGGTGCAAAGGCTTGATGATCAGTCCTGACATAAGGCCTCTTACTCTCATGGACTAGGTTGGAGCTCAAAAGTACCTCCTGTCTGAGGTTGATGATCTGTATTGTCTCGTCTTCCATTGGCAGAACAATTCAGTGTCCCAGACCAACACAGAGACTTCTGATTTAAACTGGCTCCATGTGGAGGAGAGTATTATGACTCTCCATGGGAGAGTGATCAGTAGATAATACACAGTGACTACCTCACAGTCCTAACCCCACTGTCTCCTACAGTCCCCCTCCTCCAGCTGAGCTCCTTGCAGTGTTGTTCAAAACAAAACTACAGTAGTTAATGAAGGAGTTTTGCCTGAATCTGGAGTACAGAAGGTATCAAGGGATTCCACTACTATGTGTAGCCTGGTTTGTGCTCAGATTCTATTATAGGGACTGGGGGTGGAGCTTGATGTCTGCTATGCCAGTTAAAGTGACCCCATCCAGCTGTTGTACAAGTCTGTACCAATAGGGACTTCACTTCACTATGTGAGATGTCACAGCCAAGTGGAGCCTGAGGGTCACACCTTGTTCTTCACTGCTCCAACTGTGTCACAGATCTATGAAGCAAGATGACTAATACCTTTACTTTGCCTCCACCAACTGTACAACCTACTCCTCCCACCTCTCTACTGGGGAATCTTTTTCTGTGTTTGTTAGTTTAAGATTTGGGCATCCCAAACCATCCTTGAACTCACTATTATACAAGGGATGACATTGAACTTCTGATCCTCCTGCCTCTCCTTCCCCAGTTCTGGCATTACAGACATGTGCCATCATGCTTGATCTATGCAGTGCTGGGAATCTAGTGCTGGACCACCTGCATACTGGGTAAGCATCCTGCCATCTAAGCCACTTCCCCAGTCCTGTGCCTGGAATTTTTCATTTTTGGTTTGATTAGTGTCCCCCTTCACTGGTTAGTCTTAAGTGTTCGGTACTGATTGGTTTTTCTACAACTCNAGAAATCCCTTCACATTACTTACTCAGTGGTGATGCTGTTCCTTGTAGGAAATTGCTCATCTTGTTTCAGTGAGATTTTGAGCTTAATTGATGCACTGAAACAGGAATCCCAGTGTTGCAAGCAGAAATATAATAGTGTTTTACCACAACAAAGGTTAACTGGGAAGCATGGGGGTATCCATTTGGTCCATCAGCAGCCTAGCAGCTGATTCCTTTCAAGAGCAATTTTCCATGACAAAATGATTATCATTTCATAAGAACAATCAAAGTCATGATAAAAAGTATGGCTGGTAATTGGCCAACTTTATTCAGTGGTAAGTGGTGTAGGTCCTACATGATCTAGCAGGAATATAACTGTCACAAATCATANAATACTTGTGCATATTAATTTTTTAAAATTTGTCCAGAATATGAACCTATGAATGCATGAGGTCTGTCATCCCACTGTATCTCCAAAACTTAGCATACTGTCTATCACATAATAGACAATCAGAATACTCTAGGGAGAGCCATGAAGATTTAAAAAAATGACTGGTAGAGGCAAAACCTGGGGAGAGTTTTGGGGATCTGGGCCACAGAATGGACAAGTAGGAACATCCTTTAAAGTAGTGGTGTCAGAGGTGAGATCAGATTCATGCTTCAGTCTCTCTGACCCTACCTTGAGATGGGAACCTGGGAGAGACTAGATTCTGCCTTGAAAGGTATGAGTATAGCTCTAGAATACTGTGTGGCCATGGGACTGTGGTCCACATACAGTTACCATCTGTCTCTTATACACATCTAGATGTGTATAAGAGACAGGACCTCCACTGTGGCTTCAGCATTGGCTTCCATGTAGGATTTTCTTCTGGCCATTGAAGGTCATCTTTCCTCCTTGGCTGTAGGCTGAAGTGCTGGTATGAAATGTTCTTTAGAACTTCCCTCAAGTCAGTGACTAAAAGGAGTGGGTGAAGGAGCCTAGGACCTTCACTTCTTGCGGGGGGGATAGCTCTGAGGTGCATGGAACCCCTTCTGCAGCTTACCCTGTAGTCCTCACTCTGATAACTGGCGATGCAATAATAACTAGTGATGCACAACACACTACTTCCCAAACTTTGCCTGTCTATTTTTCCCCTTATTAGAAAACCTCTTGCTCTTGAATAGATGCCCCAGGATTTACTACTGGGGAAACTCAAGCTGTGATGATCTGGGTTCTGAAGACCTAAGTGGTAGGTATTCTTGATGCTACAAACCACACTAAATATGGGAGCTCAGACCCTTAAAAACTTAATAGAAAGAAAAATGTGGTTTAATTCCTAAATTGTATGGCTCTTTGAGATGACAGGGTAATTTTAAAAGACAGTGACAAGTTCCATGCTCAGAAAACTTTAATGAAAGGTTTTCCTGTATGATAGTCTCATTCAACTTTCAGCAGCACTCAGAGTCTCCTTAAATACATAGTGTTCTGTTGTTTCTAAACACAACTTGTATGCAATGTTATCATCTTCTTTCTCCGTTTGCTCTTGGAGCCTCTGGTTTGTGTCTGAATCCTCATTGTCAGGTAACACTGCAGCATNTCTCAGCCTGGCCTTCAGAGTTGGGCCCTTCAGAATGAGTGGACGAGATGATCCTTCTGCCTGGGCTGCACAGTGAGTGGCCATGAGAGACATCATTACACTGACTTTTTCTTTTTCTTCTTTGCAGATATCTCTGTGAGCCTGCTAACCCTTGTGGTTACCGCCTGTGGTCTTGCCCTCTTTGGTGTCTCTCTCTTCGTGTCTTGGAAACTGTGCTGGGTTCCATGGCGAGAGCGAGGCCTGTTCTCTGGTAGCAAAGACAACAACCAAGAGCCTCTTAACTACACAGACACAGAGACCAATGAGCAGGAGAACAGTGAGGACTTCCTAGACTCACCCACACCCTGTCCTGACTCTTCCATGAAGATCAGCCACACTTCCCCCGACCTTCCCCTTTCCACCCAGCCAGGTGGCCAAGAGAACTGTGCCCATACCATCCGTGTGCAGCGACAAGTCACAGAGCCAACGTCGTCAGCTCGGTCAGTAATGCCCCTTCCTTTATGAATGCAAGGCAAGGACCACCCTATCCCCCTTTCTTGCCAGTGAGGTACTGACTAGCTGAGGATCAGGTAATCATCTAAATGTCCATTCAGTCCCAGAAACAGGAAAATGATGAAACTCTGTGGCTCTTTGCTGTACTTAGTTCCAGAGCTCTGCTTAGTTTCCATGGAATCCATAAAATTAATGATTACCATTGCCCCCTCATCATATATTTGTTATTTTTGTACAGCTAATTATTTAGTAAGAAATTTAGAATTAAGGAGGATGTATATTAATATGTACCCAGGTCAGGATTTGGACAATAGAATCTGAGTTCTTCTATTTTAATTATTTAGTAAGAGAAATTTAGAATTAAGGAGGATGTATATTAATGTGTACCCAGGTCAGGATTCGGACAATAGATCTAGGTTCTTAGATACTTTTCTTATGGTGTCTTCCTAAAACCATAAAATTGACTTATTGTGCTTCTGACCTATCCTAGCATTCACAAATAGGCTTACTTCAGATGCCACACTATAACCAGAAGTCTTTGTCCATCCCCAGGCTTTGTAACAATTGCAGACTTCTAGGAGCAGGGTTTCTNTTGTCTGCATGTTGTGTGTTCTTAAGCAGTGGATGAATAAGGGTATACTGACTACAAATCTGTGGGCTCTGGGATGGAAAGAACTGCTTTATTTACATGTGTGTCATACATGACACTGAAAAAATTACATAACCTCATGTGTCCCTTTCAGATAATAGAAGGATAGTAGAAGTACCAACTTAGGAGTTGTTTAGAGAATGAAATGGTAACATATACTTGCATAGATTTGCACTGGTAGCGCTGCCATTTTGCCTTCCACATCACTCTTTTTACTCAAATATCACTGAAGCATAACTCCCCCAAGATGCTGAGGTTGAGGTACACCTCTCCTAAAATGCCAAGGTTGTGCAAAGGTAACCAGTTCTAATCACTGGATATAAAACCTAATTTTTGATAAAAGATTTTAAGAAAGAAGACATGGGAATCAGCCTTTTTTAAAAATTAAAATATTTGCTTGAGTGATAGCCAGAGGAATAACATAGGCAATTATTTTTTTGAAATATGAACATAGTTTGGGATGTTTTTTAAAAAGCTTTCTGTTCTCAGAAATGGGAATGATAATGAAGTTTGTCTGAGAGACTGTACTCATTCACATTAAGTGTGATAGAATATGACAGTTTATATAGTTTGATTTTTCCCCCAGAAACTTATTTTAGATTATTTCCAGTTCTGTATCAAAAACCAAAACTTAAAATAGTCCTCCTTCAGGAAGTTGCTGTGTTTGCCTTCTGATTTACAAGACTTTATTGTAAGGATTTCTTTTCAAATAACTAGAGTTGATATCACCATGGAGTTCACACAGTGGGACAGACTTATAATAAAGTCTTTTTAGTGTCCCTAAGACCTGGAGTTTTTCATGCGGGTCACTACTTATTCAATTGCTCCTGTCTGAGTTCCCTCAAGTACAGAGCGATAATAATGTTTCTAATAGAAGTGATCTGTGTATCCTGCCCTATAACTAACAAACTGCTATCAGTGGTATCTCTGTAATTATCATAGTGTTTATCATAAAAATATTTNGATAGACTATATAAGGAAATATGTTTAAAAGACAAAACCCATTGTTAGTGTCACCATAGATTTGGGGAAATTCAGTAGAAAAAATTTNAAAAAGAACAAAGGACTAATCCCTGTAAAGTGCATTTTATATTCAGATTATTGTAGATATGCAGTTGAATTATCTTTCAAACAGTGAAAATTGGGTTCAGTAACAGCTGAACTGCCATTAGCAATCTAAACACTTTTCAGCTGCATTTGACCCAATATTTACAATTTGCATTGTTATGCATTTAAAACATCCATGCCTA
>LZPO01044806.1:0-13778 GCA_001675575.1 Neotoma lepida | reverse complement strand
TCATCTGAGCAATGTTACACTCTGTATCAGAATGTGTTCCTTCCTCTGCTCTTGAACATTTGGATTGTTGATTTTTTATTGTTTGCTGGTTAGATTATGTGAATAGTCTTATATAAATCTTTGAGTTTATAATTGTATTTGTCTTGACTTAACACCTAGAAGTAGAGTTTCATGATGTTGAGGTAGATTTTTTTTTATAAAAAATAAAAAACCAGGGAGCTGGAGAAATGGCTCAGTGTTAAGAGTACTTGTTACTCTTGCAGAGGACCAGAGTTCAGTTCCCAGTACCCACATCAGGCAGCTCACAGCAGCCTATAATTCCAACTCCAGGAGATCTAATGCCCTCTTCTTGTCTCTATGAGAACGAATACACACATGCACCTCTCTCTCTCTCTCTCTCTCTCTCTCTCTCTCTCTCTCTCTCTCTCTCTTGCGTGTGCACACACACACACACACACACACACACACACATTTGTTATGGCATTGTGGCACATACCTGTAATACTGACTGAAGCAGGATTGTGAGTTTAAGGTGACCTGGGTTATTTGTAGTGTGTTTTAGAACAACCAAGGCTGCTTTGCACAACCATGTCTCAAACACAGTCAAACAAAATGGGAAATGAAGGTGGTTTTTCAAAGCACTGTTTTACGTCCATGCCAGCTGTGCAGGTGTGCTCCAGCTGCTTCACATTCTTACCAGTGTTTGCTGTTGCCATTGTTGTTTTGGCCATTCTAGTGGTGCATTTTATTGTGGTTTTTCTTTATAACTAATGACTCAGAGAACATTCCTATATATATTCATTTATTAAATTTACAGTTTAGTTTTTGCTGTTGAGTTTTAATTGGATTGTTTTTATCTTCTGATTTGTAGGAGCTCTTTATTTTTGCCCACTTGTAATTAGCCACCTGTCTAATTAGCTTCAATAGTTTTTACTTGGTTATCTTGGAGTGTCAACTAATTTCTCATTGCCTCTTTGAATAATTATATAGCAGTGCATTTTAAAATCATGTATCTTTTACTTTTTTGCATTTTACAATATTTCATTGAACATCCCAAACTATTTTTAAAAAGAGAGAAAGCAGGAATTCTGGGCCTGTTCAATAATGATAGCCTTAAGTCTTGTATGTTTTTATAAGGGCTGGATCTCCAATTATATATAATATATTTTCCTCTGTTTGAATTTGTGTGCTTGTTTGTGTTCATATGCATGCAAATGTGTGTGAAGGCCAGAAGGTAACATCAGAAACATTGGGTAGCTTCATTGATTACTTTCCACCTTCGTGTGACTCGTCCCCACATGTGTCTGTGTGTGTGTGTGTTTGTGTGTAGGAGTACTTACCTATATGTGCATGTGCAGAGGTCAGAGGTCAATACCTGCTATCTTCCTGCATGCCCTTCACTTTACAACCACCACCACCACCATCATCGTTATTTTCGTAATAGTGGGGATTGAACCTTGAGCCTCACACATGTGAGGCAATCACTCTGCCACTGAGCTACATTCTCAGCCTTTCCACCTTCTTTTTGAGACAGGGTCTCTCCCTGAATCTAATGACAGTATGACAGTTCAGATAGAGGGTCTATGAGCCCACAGTGTCCACCTGGCTGCCTCCATGCAGGGTGGGGATTACAGATGTACCCTGCCAGGATTTTACATGGATGCTGGGGTTCCAAACTCAGGTCCTCATGTTTGCAGAGCAAGCACTTCATTCCCTCAGCTCAGCCATCTCACTAGCCATGTTATCTTTTCTGCTGAGATGTTTAATGGTTTTTCCCCTCTAGCTATTAATGTGACTCATTACATTCGTTGTTTACTAGTTTTGAGCCACCATGTGCCTGGAAATAAACCTACTTGGCCCAAGTATATTAATACTGATAGATTTTATTTGTTGATATATGGAACTTTTCAGACATATTTATGTAAGGGTCAGCCTATCACTTTATTTGCTTGCATGGTATTGTTTTGGTGAAACTGTTTATGAATCTCTATCCCATCCTGGTTTCAGGGTTAGACCAAACTCAGTGGAAGAGGTGAAACACAGTTACTGTGTCTTCTTCTTTGTCACATTTTTAACTAAATTGACAACATGACTTACTCTATCATTTCCAGTCCTGTCTGTTTTGCCCTGGAGTGATTATTTTTCTGCCTCAAATCTCATGCTTCCTTATTGTTGTTGCCAGTCCCCCAGGCAACATCCTTACCTGCTTTGGCCCTGATTCTGCAAGTTTAGTCTTTGTCAGAACCCTTGGCTGCCTGGGTCTCTCAGGGTCGATTCTCTTTGAGGATAAGTTCCCATCAGCTAAGCTGGGGGCGGGGCGGGGCATTTCATTGCATTGAGGCTGCAGTCATCACAGTCCTCACCTTGAGCTGTGTCATCAGTTGAACAACATAAAATTTACAGTATGCTATTTTTGACCTACAAAAAATGGCAGCTTCACAGAATCCAGGCTGTTTCCTCTGAGATGTCAGGAGGCTCCTTGAAGCTGGGAAAGCCTTCATTTCCTGATTGCTGGAGGTCTGAAGGAGAGGCCTGCAGTGGTTAAGGTTGGGCACAAAACTAAAGGAAAGGCTTCCTGGTGAAGTTTTCCAGCTCTTTTTGCAGCTTGCTTACTTTCTTTCTGTCTCTCACTTTTGTTTGCGTTTCATTTGTTAACTTATTTTTATTTGTGTCTGTGTGTGTGTGTGTCTGTGTCTGCATGTGTGTGTGTAGAGGTATGTGCATGAGAGTGCAGATGTCTTAAGAGGCTAGAAAAGGGCATCAGATCCCCTGGAGCTTGAGTTAAAAGTGGTTGTGAGCTTCCCAACATGAGTGTTGAGAACCAAATTTGGGTCCTCTGGAAGATCAGGACATGCTCTTGACCCCTGAGCCATCACTCCAGCCCTTAGTATTTTTGTTGTTGTTGTTGTTGTTGTTTAAAGGTAGACTTTTGATCCTGGAAGCTGGAGAAATTGCTCAGTGGTTAAGAGCATTTACTGCTCTTGTAGAGGACCTGAATTCAATTTTCAGCCCCCAAGTTGGGTAGCTCCAAGTTCCTATAACTCCAGCTCCTGGGATCTGATGTGTCTGACCTCTACAGGTACCAGCACTGATATGCACGTAACCCATTACACAGACCCACACAGGTATACATAATTTAAAATAATAAAATAAACCTTATACTTTAAATTGACTTGGAATTTAATATGTAGCCTAGGCTAGCCTTAAGCACACATCCTCCAAGTGCTAGAATTATGTACATCTTTCACCACATCTGGCTCCTCTTACACTTTTCTATATTGTCCTAAACTCAGAAGGTCTCTTGCTTTGCTATCCCTGAGTTGCTGGGGAGAATATTTTCTTAGTCCCCATTTACAACTCTTTCTGAACAAGAGTAGCCTCCTTCCATACGTTCCATGCATTATCTAATACAACAATACTTTCTAGTGACTAGAGACCTTATAAAACCAAGACAGCCCCAAGAATTTAGCTAAAAAACAGCACTTGAATGTTGTAAACATGCTCCTAATTTTCTCTGCTAGCCCCTTAATCTGCTATCTATATAGAAGCAGAGGTGATTATTCTCAATTCTTGGTTGAATCTTATCACTAATTTGACCATAGTCCTCTTGTGGTTCCTTCTTTCATTAGAGTAAAACCAGAATCCTGGGCTAGGGTTGTAACTCAGTTGGTAGAGTGCTTGCCTAGCATGCAGAAGGTCCTGGTTTAATCCCCAGAACAGCATAAACTGAGTATTGTGTTCACTTGTAATCCCAGCAAGAGTATCTAAGTCCAAGGTGATCCTCAGTAGTGAGTTCAAGGACAGAGTATAGGATACATGACACCCTGCCTTAGAGAAACAACACAAAGCCAGAGTCCTTCATGACCTCCAGGATGTGGACCTGTCCTTCCCCACATTTTAAACCTCTCTACCACCATCCTGCACACTTTCTCCTCTCCAGCTACACCAGCTTCCTGCCATTGCTCAGACCTGCTCCTGCCCCAGGACCACTTTCTCTACCTAGCTGCTTTCCTTGTCGGTCTTCTTTCTTAAACTTTGACTTCTTTCATGTCTCCTCTCATGCAGCGCCTTCTCTGAGGGCTCCCTGGCCACCCGATTTACACTTTCATTTCCTCCCACCAGATCTGATCCCCCTTTCCTTATTAGTCACCCCTTTCAATCTAATAGTGTTACTTAGTTCTCTGGGCACTACACTGGCAGTTTGAATGGCTATTCCATTACAGCCAGAATTCTTATCCTTTCTCTTCTTTGAATTCCCAGCACCTATTGTAATGCCTAGAACATAGCATATATCCAGCAAGTAATTGCTAAATAAATGAGTAAGTACATTTAAATGAAGGGATGTGTAGCTCCATGTTAGAGCACTAGCCTAGCATGCACAAGCTCTGTGTTCAGTACACACACACACACACACACACACACTAGACAACAACAAGATGAAAAGTCCCATGTGTATCAGTACTGGATGAAGAAAACGCTGGTCCTACCCCACCCACATGTGTCAACCTGGAAAAGTTGAACCAAGACAATTGTTTTGAAATTCTACTAGTATCATTTGACACGTTCTAAAAAACTCATCTTTTAATGAAGACATGGGGATGAATGCGAAATATGTTGCAGACCCATTCTTGACACTGAACAACTTTGTGACTGTTGGCCAACCCACTGTGAGCTGATGTTTTACAATGACAGATTGTCATCTTTCCTGAAAAGTTCTGTCTGCATACTCATGTCTCCCTTATCCACATTGTAGATCAGACTGTAGAGTATCTTTGAAGAACAGTTTAGCTGGAGGAGAGGAGTCCCTGCTCTGCGCTGTCTCNGATCAGTCTGTCTGTCCCTCCTGAAGAGACTACCGCCCTCATCCACCAGTGTGCTCATTTTCTATGTGCCTACTCTGTGCCAGGCCCTGCTCCAGGAGGAGTACTGTGAGAAGACAATGAGTTAGCACATGTATATCAGCTGTGGTGCAAATTATTGCCTGATGCATGTTAGCTCAGAGAGTGGGTTCAGGCACAGTCTATGATTNCCCCTATTTTAAGTGTCNCTAAGATGGTCCCTTATTACACCTTCCTAAAACTGCCCTTTAGTGTACTAAATCTCCTCTTCCCTCAGTAGTGTTAGAAAATTGGACCCAGAGGAGAGTGGTCTGATGTTTGCACTTGGATGAAATGCAGATCCTCTTTGGCTAAAGCACCATTTGCCCCAGGTCTCAAATGGATTTAGTTGAGGTAATGCCTTTCTCTCTTTTTCCCCACTAGCTGAAAAGGCAAAAACAGTTCTTTATGATAATGAGTGGGACAGAAATCATTCCTGAGGATGGGGATATTGTGTGACAAAAAGAAGAATCTAAGTCCTTTTCTCCTTTTCTCTTTTTCCCTCCTGGTCCAACTTTTCAAAGTTCCCCTAAATCTTCACTGTTCAAGAAAGAATGTGACCACCTTCCCTGTCCCTACCTTCCCTGTAAGCTTCAAAGAGAATGTCGGCTGTGACAGGGCCCCTACATGGGGGAACTATAGGATCTGCAGTCAGGCTGCCTGGTTGGGAGTGTGGCTCCCATACCCAGTAGCCCAGTGNCCTTGAGAAAATTAATTAACCACTCCTACTTAACTTCCCTTGATAAATGTGGCAAAAGNAATACNCTGCTCTTGCCTTCTGTGTCTCAGACTCACAAATATCCTGTTTTTTCTATTCTCTCATATATTACATTCTGACTACAGGTTCCCCNCCACCACCACTCCTCCCAGTTCCTCCCAACTCTGCTCTCCCCCAGATCTACTCCTCCTCTGTTTCCCTTCAAAAAAAAAGAGAAGAGCAGGNCTCTCAGGGATAGCTTAGTTGATTCTGTGAGCCTTGTTCTCATGCTGTCCTCGACCCNTCTGGCTCCTACAATCCTTCCTCNCCTTCTNTTATGNAAGTCCCCTGGCTCCAGACCAGTCATTGGTTGGCCATATCACCATAACCCCAGCATATCTTGCAGATAGGGCAGATTGTAGGTCAAAGGTTTTTATGACTGATTTGATGTCCCAGTCCCACTGCTGGGAGTCTTGCTTGGTTATAGAAGATGGCCAGTTCAGACTCCGTATCTCCCATTACTAGATTTCATTAGGGTCACTGTTGTATTTTAGAAATGGCAGGAAGGAGTCATACCATACAACATGTGGNAGGTTTACTGANGGGAGGGGAAAGAATGGGCAGAGAANGGGGCAGAGACCTGTCACTGGGGATGAGAGCAAAGGAAGAGAAAGAGAGAGAGACAGGAGGTGGGCAAGGCCTGCTTTTATAAGGAAATGTAGCAAATGTGCACAGGGGGTGCTCTTAGTGGCTGCAGCCGAGGATGTATCCTGTCAGGACCCTAAGGGCAGGCCAGCACAGATGCCTAAATGCTAACGTTCCTCCCTTTTGTTTATTATAAAAGGGTGAGGCNTTAGAAAGGGTAGCAGGTGAGGCAGAGATGAGGACACCATGTTCTCAAGACTGCTTCCTGCTAAACTGGTGGACNTCGATCACCTTTGGGGGACCTGAGAAGGCTAGGGTGCTGGCCACATCCTGGGGTAGCTGGCTGTTTCACTTCACTGTCCAGGCTCTGTGGAACCTTCAGGTACTGCTTGGACCTGGCAAGATGTTCGAGGTTGATCCAAGTTGATTCCCTGGAGCTCACAAGAAATCATGATGAGGTCACCAGCCAAGATGGAGGAGAGCCATGTGGTTGCTGTTAATGGTTACATGCACATACACACAGAATTAAACAGGAGTTGAGTAAATAGAAAGGGAGAAACAGTGTATGCTAAGAAAGACAAAGCTGGCTTCTCCATCTCTAAGTCACACTTTGCAGCAAACAGACAGCACATTTAGAGAGGGAGAGCAGACAGACACAAGCAGGTCTTGGAGCAAAGAAAAAGAAAAAAAGTGAAGAATTTTTTCTCAGTTCCCCAACTGCCTGGTCCAAAGAATGGTCAGTGGGTCTCCAAAAGACATCCCAATGGGGCAAAGAGGTGTATGGCACAGTTTCCAGGATGAGGCAGAGAGAAGATCCAAAGGCCTGAATGTTCTGGCATCCCAGGGATCCAGGGAGGATCAGATTAAGTGGACACAAGCTGTTCNGTATGTTGTCACGCAAGAATAGGAGCNNAGGCTAAGAGCCCAAGAGAGACACAGTTGCCTTGGTACCAAACTTTGAGGAAAGTCAGAAGCCAAGGAGAAGACTGTGCTCAAGAAATGAAGCCTCACATCCAGGGGAGTGGTCAGAGGCAGGTAGCCCCACCAGAGACCTAATTGTTGGTATTGAATGGAAGGCAAAGCTGTTGGTGAATGAGAAAGCAGATGTGTTGCAGGTGGAGCAGGTGGATAAGGTCCTAGCATGAAGTGGGTGGGCCTTTGGTGGGCCCTGCCACGGTATGCCACTAAGTAAACAACAGTTAGTGCAGGGGGTTTATTGGGAGGGGGAGAGCCGAAAGTGAAACAGTGGGGACTTGAGAGAGGCAGGCAGATGAGAGGAAGAGAAGCAAGAGAGAAGAGAGGCAAAAGAGAATTAAGGACAAAGAGAGGAATAAGAGACAAGAGACCAAGGGAGCTAGCTCTGCCTNGCGGGTACTTTTAAAGGCTGCACATCTCACATCGCTGGTGGTGGAAAGGGACCTGGCAACAGGTCATGATGTAACTGCTTTGGCAGCAGAGGTAGACTGCTGCCACTGCTGCTACAGAAACCACTTTCAACTCAGCTTAATGTTTTCTTCAAAAGCCAGTGAAACGTGCTGTACCCAAAGCCAGCACACAGTACTCAATTCTGAGGATGCTCTGAGATTCCCACAGCCTTTAACTAAAAACAAATTTCCATCCAAAATTACTTTTGTTACTTTTTTCGGTTGAGATTGGAGGTTTTGTTTAAAAAAAAAAACTTCTCTGAATAGTTATTGAACATTCAAATTAAGTACTAGAGCCTTTTGGGGGACCTGTAATTTTAGAAAAGAGCTGTCTTTGTTTTGTTCAAGGACCTTCTTTAGCAAGACATGACTCCTGGGAAGACAGAAGGATGAAAAAAATTATATGGGGGTCTCAAAGTATCTATTAGGAGGCAATATTGAGAAGAGAAAGGGAAGGGGAAAAGAAAAAAAGAAGGTCCCATACCCCAAATCCCTTTCTCAGGGACACAAGTTTGGGACTCAGCTGCATATTACCATCTCCTTTTATGCTCCTAGGATGTAGACTAACATCATTAAGCAACAGACTTCATCTCCAGCTCTTTCCTCCAAGACAGTCACACTCTCTACCTAAACACACCTCCTTAGTCATGGTTCTGATAAAAGAACAGTCCTGGCCCAGAAATCTACAATGTCTCTTACTGTCTGGGCCAAATGTTCCCAGGTTCTTGGCCCTTTATTTAAAGAATTGTCCCAAAGGTNCACAGAGATTGCAAAGTAGCAAGGAAACTTTATTTAAAAGCAAAACGATAATGCAGATGAAAAGAAATATGCACTGTCAATTGTGACTGCAGGCTGTATGAGAGTACTCAAGGGGCCCTAGTTATTATTTGTGTCTTCCTTTACAGGGCTGAAGAATAGGAGGAGTCTGATTGTGAAAGAGCATAGTGTCCGTGTTTCTCTGTTTTGATTGACAGGCTTGGATTACATAAGACTGCTCACTGCAANTGCCCCTTGCTGTGATACATCTGATTTAATAATATGCATATCCAATCATGCACAGGCATAATATGGTAAATTGGGTGTTCCACATGAGTTTACTCAGAGGACACAGTTTGTCTTATTGAACATGCACCCAAAACTAATTCAGGCCAGGTGGACCCATCTCCCTTTTTGCAGGGAATGTTGTAGGACATGTTTGAATGCAACAGGGCATTATCAAGGAGTTGCTAAGAGGAATAACATATTTCTGTTGTTTAAGGCAGATATACATGTAGATGGGGCATGACAAAATGTTTCCTAGGTGCATCATTAGAAGAGGAATGTGCATAGCCAAGCCAAGTAGACTCGGGTTTCTAAGCTTGTCCCTATGTTTGCCTGCCTTATTACCTGTCCCTTTATGTCTGTGTCTGATCCGTGGGATTACAGGGGATCAGAACAGCAAGAGAGAAAAGCCTTTCCATTTGTTCAACTGCCTTATTGATACTTGATTCTTCTCTAACACATTGAAACTTACTGAACAGATGGGGAAGCGCATCACTTTCAAAGACAGCCCATGGTTTGGGATAGTGATAGAAGAGAGTATTAGAGGTCTCCTGTGGCTCTCACTTCTGGGTCCTAATTCTTCTTGTTAGAACCATTAAGAGAAAATCCAGCCCCACTTCCGTGTGACAGAAATTCACATTCATGCCTACAAGAATCTTGTGCTTCCTGATTATTATTTTTTTCCTCAAGGCTTACAGGCTTACCAGTTACTCACTGCTCCTCCTATGATTTCCCACAGTGGCTGGTCTTGTCACCATTTGCATTCCAGCTACTTCCACATCAAGTCCAGATGCCCAGAACACAATTTGTATTTCAAGTCGGGGAAGGAGGCTGATGCAACACTCTTCCTCTTCAAATTATATCTCTGTTGGTGTAGCCTAATGCGAAGTTAGTTTCTGATAGCTATAATACATTTTGGCTACAATATGACCAAAACCTGTGATTCTCATATGTATTAGGTTACATCAGCTTTAGGAATTGTACCATTGACTTTTTAGGTCCTCAAATAATTTATCTTTTTTTTTTCTCTGTGTAGCTTTGGCGCCTTTCCTGGAACTCACTCAGTAGCCCAGGCTGGCCTCAAACTCACAGAGATCCGCCTGCCTCTGCCTCCCGAGTTCTGGAATTAAAGGCGTGCGCCACCACCGCCTGGCTAAATAATTTATCTTAATAAATTTATTTTTTAATTGAAAATAGATTCTTCTCTCACACAATACATCTCAACCAAAGTTTCTTCTCCCTCACCTCCTCCTAGGTCCCCACCTCCACTCTCCCACAGACCTACTCCCCCCTCCATTTCCTCTTCAGAAAAGAGCAGGTCTCCAAGAGAAGACAACCAGACAGGACAAAACAAGGTACAGTAAGACAAAGCTCTCATATCGAGGCTGGACAAGGCAACCCAATAGAAGAAGAGTCTCAAGAACAGGCAAAAGAGTCAGAAATACACCTGTTCCCACTGTTAGGAGTCTCACAAAAACACCAAGCTAACNTCCATAACACATATGCAGAGGACCTGGTGCAGACTCATGCAGGTCCTGTTTGCTGCTTCAGTCTCTGTGAGCCCTGCTTAGTTGATTCAGTGGGCCATGTTCTCCCAGTGTCCTCCATCCCCTCTGACTCCTACAGTCTTTCCTCCCTCTCTTCTGCAGTGTTCCCTGATCTCTCAGGGGAGAGACCTGATGCAGACCTCCAATTTAGACTCTCTCTCCCTGGACCCTCTTCCATCTGCTGCTGGAGGAAGCCTCTCTGATTATGACTGGACAAGGGATTGATTTATAAATANAGCAGAATATCATGAGGAATCATTTCATTGTTTTGTTGTTGTTTTGTTTTGTCACTGTGTTTGGTTTTTCTACCCTAGGTCTCTGGGCTATCCAGTCTCCGGTTCCTGTCCATTCAGGCAGTATAGGGCAGAGCTCTTGTGTGGGGTGGGCCTCAAGTTAAACCAAACATCGGTTGGCCACTTCCACATGTTCTGTGCCACTATTGCCCTAGCACATCTTGCCGGCAGGACAGATTGTAGGTGGACGGTTTTGTGGCTGTGTTGGTATCTAGGTTCTCTTTCTGTAGACTGCAGAGTACCTTCTCACATCAAAGAGACTAGAATGTAGGGGTGAAGGCTCCAAGCCTGCACCAGATCAACCTCTCTATATTCAATAANCTGGATGATAGTTTTTCTCAGCAATGGGGCCCTGCTGTCAGTTTTCAGAGAGTGACNTTCTGTCCTAACATCAGCCTGGGTGGTTTACAGATCTCATGGGACCTCCTTGGCCAACAACTCAACCGAATGTTACCCAGTCCCACCACCAGAAGCCTTGCCTGGCTCCAGAGGATGGCCAGTTCAGACTCTGTATCCTCCATTACCAGGAGTCCTCACTATGGTCAGCTTCTGGATTCCAGAAAGTTTCCACCGCACTGGGTTTCCACACCACTCTCCCAATGCTCTGTATCTACTTAAGTCCTCCAATAATGTATCTTAATAATTTATATTATTAGGCTTTATCTGTCTCACCTATCAGGATTTTTAACGGATCTTGAGTCTTGACTCCCATGTACTCATGAAGTTTGTTGTATCCTATCAAAGTCTGCTTCTTCTTGACTATTGAAAAAATTGGAACTGGATAAGACTCAGGTAATCAAATCATTCACTTTAACACCATTGGTGTAACCATGGTGGTCACTTTGGATATGAATTCACCCTTATTGATGTGTAGGCTAAATCATCTAGAGCATTTGCAAGGATTTCAGGAGAGGACTCACCATATGTCATGCTGAGGTCACACTTATTGTGCCCACATACACTTCCTGTTCTGAGTCTAGTAGCTTGGTTATAAAAGGAAGCAATATTAGTCTGGTTATAACTGTTTTGAATGAACCCATTACCTAAATGAGTTCTGGTATTGGAAAGTGAATACATGTTCATGACTGTGTGAAGGTGTGCATGTATGTGGTTCTCATGCTTGTGTAGCAAGCATGCTCAATGATTTTTAAAGATTTGGAAAGCACCCATCAATAATGTCTCCCGATAACATACCTGAGATGAGAACCATGTTTGATTTTCTGGGAAAGTGGCTTAGTTTTTTTACTTGGGAAGATGGCTTCCCTTTGCCAGCTGGGACCCAGGACTACTGCCCTGTGGTGAAGTTCTACTCTGTGTTCCCAGTTGGTTGGCTCCAGTGTGACAGAAAATATTTGCCTTTGGTACTGAGAAAATCTGTGTACATAGTAGTCCTTCTCATGGTGAGATACTGTCAACCTCAGTATGTCAGAGTGAGTACCTGCCAGGTTCCAAACCAACCAAAGCCATTTTTTTCTTAGAAGAAGGGCAAGTGGCTCCATCAAGTTCCTCTTAGTGTTATCATCATTGGTCCCATCTGCCACTACAGCACTGGGATGCAGCTGGCTTCAAGTGTACACAGGTGAGAAGAAAGCTCTCCAGCCACCTCCCAAAAGCCTTTGAAGGGAAAGCCCTAGTCACATGGGAGGGTCAGGCCCTATGATGTCTCCCCAGTTCTCCAGATAGACATCCCTTTTCTGAATCAGCCCCATCTAACTCCTTAGTGATGATCAGAGTAGACTGAACCTGAGGCTCAAAGCCATGCTGCAGTGCATGTGCAAAACGATGTTGCCTTGCAGTACAGGAGCACTGTAGAGGGGGAGATTGCGAAGTTTCTAGATATTTTAGAAGGGAGAAATGACATGACTCGCAGATGTGGGAGAGTGAGAGGAGGAATATAGACACAGTGACAACTAGATTTTTAACTTCTACCCTTGGGAGGTTTTGCCACACTAAGATGGAAAAGGGCTAGGTAGGAAAACTGGGGGCAGGTGAGAGAAATGAGCTCCATTTGTAAAGGATGATTAACATTGAGATGCCTGTTAGACAACTTGCTAGAGATCTCAAGACGACATTGGATTATGAATCTATAATACAAGGAGGAAACTAGGCCAGATATCTAAATATTGGAGCTATTAAATGCCATATTAAACCAGGGAACTAGAGAAGACCAGATAAGATAGTGCTGAGAAATTTGTTATTGACCACAAAGAACATTGCACATGTNTAGTGTTAATTCCCTTGTCCATTCCTAGGGTCAACGAAAATTCTTCCTCAAGNGGAACCAGACCTAGAATCCCTTGAGAACTTGTCATATGGAAGGAAAGNGTGGGCTGATCCTAGCCTCCCCCATTACCCCATGAGGGCTGCAGGTTCACTTGTGTCCCAGCACCAGCTCAGAAAGTGTCATCCTCCAGGCACACCTCCAATGCAATTAATCATGTTAATACCTATAAATAAAGTGCAACCAACAGTTACTTTAACAGCGCATGCTAATTATCAGTAGGATTGTCACTGAAAAGGGGCCTCTCTCTCAGACTTTTTATTTTTTGCCCATTTTGCCGTGTCTTGGGGTAGTATCAAGAATACCATAGGGTGTCTGAGGAGATGGAATGAGCAGATCATTAACAGAGGCCACGTTACAAAAGGACCTGGTTTGGACCCTCAATGTAATTGTTATGGGTGAAGATAAAGGACATCCAGGAGAAATCTCACAACTAAGATTTCATTTGATGTTGTTTCTTACAAAGTTTTTATTTTTGAAAGGGATACGTTAAAAACAAGGTTTCTGAATGAGCCAGTCACACTGAGGAATATGATACTGGGAGGGAGAANAGANAGGAGACCAGAAGTTCCATAGCCTTGTGGCTCATTGGTCTGGAGCTCAGCTCCCTGGACAGCAAGCCCTAGGCATCTGCCTTGTCTCTGTTTCCTCAGTGCTGGGGTTACACACTGTGTCAGAATGCCATGCTTTTCACATGGNCTCTGATGATCAGTATCTGGTCCTCAAGCTTGCAAGGCAAGGACTATACTAGCTGAGCTATCACCACTGCCCATATGTGTTATTTAACTTTCATTATCATCAACCACAAAGATTAGATAGATAGATAGACAGACAGACAGACAGACAGAGCTTTTAAAGACATCTTTTCTCTGTACAGCCCTGTAGACCATGTTTGTCTTGAACTTGGAGATCTGCATGCCTCAACCTCTGAAGTGCTGGGATTAAAGGCTGCACAACCACCACCCGTCCCATG